>JAKWBO010000062.1:0-225093 GCA_034336685.1 Luscinia luscinia | reverse complement strand
GACTGGGGGATACTGGGGATACTGGGATACTGGGGTTATTCTTGGGGACACTGGGGATACTGGGATACTGTATACTTTAGACACTGGGGATACTGGGGATACTGTGGGGACTGGAAGATGTCAAGCACTGGGGATACTGGGATACTGGGGACACTGGGGATACTGGGGATAAAATGGGACACTGGGGACACTGGGGACACCAAATAATTGGGATACTGGGGACACTGGGATAATTGGGATACTGGGGGAAACTGGGACAATTGGGATAACAGATATGGGACACTGGGGGGACTGTGATAGTGGGGACTGGGGACTGGGGATACTGGGGGAGTGGGATGTCGGCATGGGGAATGGTGACTGTGGATACTGGGATACTGGGGACACTAACAATTGGGGATACTGGGATACTGGGATGGGGACACTGGGGATACTGGGGATACTACAAAGCACTGGGGGTACTGGGGGACACTGGGGATATCAATATCTGCATATCAACATACAATCAGTATACTAGCATTGGGGACACTAGTAATCAGTAATTCGGGGATACTAGATATCAAAAGATTAAGACACTAGCACTGGGGACACTGTGGATACTTCAGCACCATACTGGGGTTACTGGGATACTTTGTAATAATTGGGGATACTGTATCACCAGTAATTGGGATTGTAACTGGGGGCACTGGGGTTGACACTGAGACACTGGGACACTGTGGGGATACTGGGGCACTGGGGATACTGGGGGCACTGGGGATACTGGGGGCACTGGGGCACTGGGGGCACTGGGATACTGGGGA
This sequence comes from Luscinia luscinia, assembly GCA_034336685.1. Lineage (NCBI taxonomy): Eukaryota > Metazoa > Chordata > Aves > Passeriformes > Muscicapidae > Luscinia > Luscinia luscinia. Next base: position 224,296 of record JAKWBO010000062.1, on the reverse strand, counting down.
TACTGGGGACACTGGGGGACACAGATGACACAGGTGACACAAGTGGCGTTAGCGGCACTCAGGTGTGACAGGTATGACAGGTGACACTCAGGTGACATTTCTCTGTCCCCAGAGTCCTGCTGAGTAGCGTCCTGGGCCAGCTGTCGCTGCTGGGCTGGAGGCTGGGGACACAGGTGTGACACAGGTGTGACACAGGTGTCACAGGTGACACACCTGAGTGTGACAGGTGACACACAGGTGACACTGTCCTTGTCCCCAGAGTGCTGCTGGTGGCGATCCTGGGCCAGCTGTCGCTGCTGGGCTCGGGCTGGGGGGGCACAGGTGTGACACAGGTGTGACACAGGTGTGACACAGGTGACACTCAGGTGTGACAGGTGACACAGGTGACACTCAGGTGACACTCAGGTGACATTTCTCTGTCCCCAGAGTCCTGCTGGTGACATCCTGGGCCAGCTGTCGCTGCTGGGCTGGGGCTGAGGGGACACAGGTGTGACACAGGTGTGACACAGGTGTGACACAGGTGACACTCAGGTGTGACAGGTGACACAGGTGCGACTGGGTGACACTCAGGTGACGTTTCTCTGTCCCCAGGGTCCTGCTGGTGACATCCTGGGCCAGCTGTCCCTGCTGGGCCTGGGGCTGGGGAGCACAGGTGTGACACAGGTGTGACACAGGTGACACAGGTGACACAGGTGACACAGGTGTGACAGGTGACACTCAGGTGACACAGGTGACACAGGTGACACTCAGGTGACACTCAGGTGACACTTGTCCTTGTCCCCAGGGTGCTGCTGGTGACATCCCTGGGCCAGCTGTCGCTGCTGGGCTCAGGCTAGAGGGGCACAGGTGTGACACAGGTGTGACACTAGGTGACACAGGTGACACACAGGTGTGACAGGTGACACTCAGGTGACACTCAGGTGACACTGTCCTTGTCCCCAAGGGTGCTGCTGGTGACATCCCTGGGCCAGCTATTAGGCTGCTGGGCTCCGGGCTGGGGGGCACAGGTGTGACACAGGTGTGACACAGGTGACACAGGTGACACAGGTGTGACAGGTGACACACAGGTGACACTGTCCTTGTCCCCAGGGTCCTGCTGGTGACGTCCCTGGGCCAGCTGTCGCTGCTGGGCTCGGGCTGGGGCTGAGAGTGGGGGCGGGGCTGGGCTGGCGAGGGGCAGGCCGCCCCTCCGGGAGCCCCGCCGCCCTCCTCCTGTTCTGCGCCCCTAGCGCCGCCAGGGGCTGCTCATCTTCCTGTGCCGCTGCAGGGCACCCCAAGGTACCCAAAATCCCAAAATCCACCCCAAAAATGGAACCGGGACCAAAAACCCCAAATCCCAAAATCCCCAAAAATGGGACCCAAAATAGCCAAATCCACCTAAAAAACCCCAGGGACCCCAAAAACCTCCAGGGGCTGCTCATCTTCTGTGCCACTGCCTGCGGCACCCCAAGGTACCCAAAATCCCAAATTCACCCCAAAAATGGGACCGGGACCCCAAAACCCCCAAAATCCCAAAAATCCCCAAAAAACGGGACCCAAAATACCCAAAATCACTTCCAAAAATGGAACTGGGACCCCAAAATCTGCACCAGGGGCTGCTCATCTTCCTGTGCCACTGCCTGGGGCACCCCAAGGTACCCAAAAATCCCAAAAATCACCCCAAAAATGGGACCGGGACCCCAAAAAAACCCAGAATCCAAAAAATCCCAAAAAAAACGGGACCCAAAATAGCCAAAATCCGCCCCAAAATGGAACTGGGACCCCAAAATCTGCACCAGGGCTGCTCATCTTCCTGTGCCACTGCCTGGGGCACCCTAAGTACCTAAAATCCCAAAATCCGCCCCTAAAAGCAGAACGGGACCCCAAAAATCCCAAAAATCCCCCAAAAATCACCCCTAAAATACCCAAAATCCGCCCCAAAAACCCCCCTGGGACCCCAAAAACCCCCCAGGGGCTGCTCATCTTCCTGTGCCACTGCCTGGGGCACCCCAAGGTACCCAAAAATCCCAAAATCCGCCCCAAAAACGGGACCGGGACCCCAAAAAACCCGAAAATCCCAAAAATCCCCAAAAAAACAGGACCCAAAATACCCAAAATTCACCCCAAAAACGGGACAGGGACCACAAAAAAACCCAAAATCCAAAAAATCCCAAAAACACCGGAACCCAAAAAAACCAAAATCCGCCCAAAAACCCCAAATTTAACCCCAAAATCTCCAACATCTTCCCCAAAAACCCCAAAAATTCCCCCAAAACTGCCCCAGTTCAAACTGGGAGGCTCCCAGTTCAAACTGGGAGGGTCGTGATCCGAACTGGGAATTCCCAGTTCAAACTGGGGCAATCCCAGTTCAAACTGGGGCAATCCCAGTTCATACTGGGAGTTCCCAGTTCATACTGGGAGTTCCCAGTTCAAACTGGGAGGGTCCGAATCCAAACTGGGGGCTCTCATTCCAAACTGGGAGGGTCTTGATTCCAACTGGGAGGGTCTCAGTTCATACTGGGAAGGTCCCAATTCATACTGGGAGGGTCCTGTTCCAAACTGGGAGGGTCCCAATCCAAACTGAGAGTGTCCCAGTCCAGACTGGGGGGTTCCCAGCTCATAGTGGGTCATTCCCAGTTCAGACCAGTTCAGACCAGTTCAGACCAGTGATCCCAGTCCGTTGCAGGTGCGGGGCTGGTACCGGTCCCTGCTGTGCCCGCGCCCGGCCCTACTCGGAGTTCACCAGTAACACCAGTAACACCAGTATGAGCCGGGCCCTGGGCTCCCAGTCACACCAGTGACACAGGTGAGACATCCCAGTAACACCAGTAACACCAGTAACACCAGTATGAGCCGGGCCCGGGGCTCCCAGTCACACCAGTGACACAGGTGAGACATCCCAGTAACACCAGTAACACCAGTAACACCAGTATGAGCCGGGCCCGGGGCTCCCAGTCACACCAGTGACACAGGTGAGACATCCCAGTAACACCAGTAACACACCAGTAACACCAGTATGAGCCGGGCCGGGGCTCCCAGTCACACCAGTGACACCAGTGACACAGGTGAGACATCCCAGTAACACACCAGTAACACCAGTAACACACCAGTAACACCAGTAACACCAGTATGAGCCGGAGCTCGGGCTCCCAGTCACACCAGTGACACAGGTGAGACATCCCAGTAACACCAGTAACACACCAGTAACACACCAGTGACACACCAGTAACACACCAGTAACACACCAGTGACACCAGCACCGGCCGTGTGCGGGGATCCCAGTCACACCAGTAACTCCTCCCAGTATCCCCAGTATCCCTTCCCAATATCCCCAGTGTCCCCTCCCAGTATCCCCAGTGTCCCCTCCCAGTATCCCCAGTGACCCTCCCAGTATCCCCAGTATCCCTCCCAGTATCCCCAGTATCCTCTCCCAGTATCCCCAGTAACCCCTCCAGTATCCCTCCCAGTATCCCCAGTAACTCCTCCCAGTATCCCCAGTAACCCTCCCAGTATCCCCAGTATCCTCCCAGTATCCCCAGTAACTCCTCCCAGTATCCCCAGTGACCCCTCCCAGTATCCCCAGTGACCCCTCCCAGTATCCCCAGTGACCCCTCCCAGTATCCCCAGTAACTCCTCCCCTCCCCCCACAGGTGCCGAAATTTCCGGGAAAAAAAAAATCGAAAATTTTGGAAAAATCCGACGGAATTCTGGGAAACCCCGAGGAACTCTGGGAAATTTGGGAAATTCGGGATTTTGGGATTTTTGGGAAATTTAGATTTTGGGATTTTTGGGAATTCGGGATTTTGCCGCCCCTCCCCACCTCAATAAAAAAAAAAAAAAACGGATTTTGGGGCAAGTTTTGGGGATTTGGGGATTCCAGAACATTTTGGGATGAAATTCCCAATTTTTGGGATGGAATTCCCGAGATTTTTTGGATTACAGGATTTTTTTGGGATGAAATTCCCAATTTTTGGGGTGAATCTCGGGAATTTTGGGATGAAATCCATGATTTTGGGGGTTGGAATTCCCGGGATTTTGGGGTGAAATTCCCAAATTTTGGGATCAATTCCCGGGATTTTGGGGTGAAATCTGCATTTTTTGGGGTTGGATTTTCTGGATTTCAGGATTTTTTGGGATGAAATTCCCAATTTTTGGGGTGGAATTCCCGGGATTTTCTGGATTCCAGAAAATTCCTGGTTTTTGGGGGGGGCTAATTCCCATAATTTTGGGGTGAATTTTAGGGATTTTGGGGATTTCAGGACATTTTTGGGGTGAACTCCTGAGTTTTTGGGGTGAAATCTCGGGATTTTGGGGTGGAATTCTGGACATATTTTGGGTGAAATTTTCAGTTTTTCGGGGTGGAATTCCAAGGATTTTGAGGTTCCAGGATTGGTTTTGGGGTTGCATTTTTTGGGATTTTAGGGTGAAATTCCCAATTTTTGGGGTGAATTCCAGAGATTTTGGGGTCCTAGGAGGGATTTTGGGGAAAATTCCCAATTTTTGGGGGGAATTCCAGAGATTTTGGGGTGAAATTCCGATTTTTTTGGGCTCAGTCCCGGGAATTTGGGGTGAATTTCGGGGATTTTTTGGGGGCTGAATTCAGGGGAATTTTGAGGCTTTTTTTTTCCAATTTTTTTTCAATTTTTATTTCCAAAAATAAACTTTGAGCCGCGCCTCTCCCCCACCCCGCAGAGGTCTCGTGCGATGGGACCCCCAAAAACCTCCCAGGGACCCCAAAACCCCAGGGACCCCAAAATCCCCCAGGGACCCCAAAATCCCCAGGGACCCCTGATTTTGGGGGGACATCCCGAGGATCCCAAATTTTTGGGTGGGGGTCTCAGATTTTTTTGGGGGGGGTCCCAGACCAGCCCCTCCTCTAATTTGGGGGGGGGTCCCGCCCTTCTGGACCCCCCAAAATCATCCGGGGGGTCTCAAACCATCCCAAAATTTTGGGGAGGGGGTCCCAGATGGCTCCAAAATTTTGGGGAGGGGTCAGAGCCGATCTGGAATTTGGGGAGGGGTCCCAGAGGAGCTTCTCCTCAAATTGGGGGAGTCCCACCTGGTCCCTCCCAGAGCCCCCCCCAGGACCCCCAAAATCTCTCCACGGTCCAGATGAACCCCAAATTTGGGGAGAGGAGTTTCAAACGACCCCAAATTTTGGGGAGGGTCCCCAGACGATGCAGAATTTGGGAGGGGGTCTCAGGTGAGTCTCTCCTCGAGGCGGGGGGGGAGTCACAGGGGGGGTCCCAACTCTTCTAGACCCCCAGGACCCCCAAAATCTCTCACATGATCCAGGCGAGCCTTGGATGAACCCCAAATTGAGTCGGGGGTCTCAGATGAGCCCCAAATTTTGGGGAGGGGTCCCAGATGATTCAGAATTTGGGGAGGGGTCTCAGGTGAGTCTCTCCTCGAGGTTGGGGGTGGTCCCGACCCTCTGGACCCCCCAAAATCTCTCTCATGATCCAGTCGAGCCTCAGACAAACCCCAAAATCGGGGTTGGGGGTCCCAGCCGATCGGGGAATTGGGGCGGGGGTCTCAGATGAGCCTCTCCTCGAGATGGGGGGGTCCCGGCCCTCTGGACCCCAAAATCTCTCAAACAGTCCAGATGTACCTCGGATGAACCCCAAATTCGGGGTTGGGGGTCCCAGCCGAGCCCCGGAATTGGGGCGGGGTCCCAGCCGATCGGGAATTGGGGCGGGGGTCTCAGATGAGCCTCTCCTCGAGATGGGGGGTCCCGACCCCTCTGGACCCCCAAAATCTCTCCCACAGTCCAGATGTGCCTCGGATGAACCCCAAATTCGAGGTCGGGGTCTCAGATGAACCCGAAATTAGGGGTCGGAGGTCTCAGATGAGCCCCAGAATTTGGGTGGGGGTCGCAGCCGATCCAGAATTTGGGGCGGGGTCTCAGATGAGCCTCTCCTCGAGATGGGGGGGGGTCCCGACCCCTCTGGACCCCCAAAATCTCTCACATAATCCAGATGTGCCTCGGACAAACCCCAAATTCAGGGTCGGGGTCTCACCCGAGCCCGGAATTGGGTCGGGAAGTCCCAGACGATCCAGAATTTGGGGCGGGGTCTCAGATGAGCCTCTCCTCGAGATGAGGGGGTCCCGACCCCTCTGGACCCCCCAAAATCTCTCACATAATCCAGATGTGCCTCAGATGAACCCCAAATTCGGGTCGGGGATCTCAGACGAGCCCCAGAATTTGGGGCGGGGGTCACAGCCGATCCAGAATTTGGGGCGGGGTCTCAGATGAGCCTCTCCTCGGGCGGCAGGCGCAGCGAGGGGGCGGCCGGGGGTTTCCCCGCGCGCCCCGCCCAGCTCCTCGCGGCTGGGCCGGTACGAGCCCTCGGTGCGGCGCTTCTCCGCACGCGCAGCAGCAGCAGCAGCAGCAGCGCCAGCAGCGCCAGCGCCCCAGACCCCGAACACCGCCGAGAGCGCGACCACCCCCGCGGGCTGCGGGACACGCGGTCAGGAAAAACACCCGGGAAAAAACACCCGTGAAAAAAACCCGAAATCCCCGTGAAAAAACCCCAAAAATCCCGTAAAAATAACCCAAAATCCCGTAAAAATAACCCAAAATCCCCAGGAATCCCCCAGCGCCAGCGCCCCAGACCCCCAAAAACCGCCGGGAGCGCGACCACCCCGCGGGCTGCGGGACACGGGGGGTCACAAAAAAACTTCATAAAAAACCCAAAAACTCCCGTGAAAAACCCCAAAATCCGTAAAAATACCCCAAAATCCCGTAAAATAACCCAAAATCCCCCAGGAATCCCCCAGACCCCCGAACACCGCCGAGAGCGCGACCACCCCCGCGGGCTGCGGGACACGGGGTCAGGAAAACACCAGGGAAAAACACCCGTGAAAAAACACCCGAAATCCCCGTGAAAACACCCCAAAATTCCATAAAAATACCGAAATCCCCGTGAAAAACCCCCAGGAAACACCCCAAAATCCCGTAAAAATACCCCAAAATTCCATAAAAATACCCCAAAATCCCCCAGCTGCGGAAACGGGGGGTCGGGGGGGGAGCCGGAACAGGGGACCCCAAAACCCCCGTGAAAAAAATCCCCAAAATCCCCCAGGACCCCCAAATTCCCCCCCCCAAAAATCCCAAAATCTGCCCCCAAAAATCCCAAATCCGTCCCCAGAAATCCCAAAATTCCCCCTCCCCAAAATGCCTCAAATCCCCCGGGACCCCCAAAATCCCCCAAATTCCCCAGGATCCCCCAAATTCCCCCCCAAAATCCCCCCAAAAACCAAAATCTGCCCCCAAAAATCCCAAATCCCTCCCAGAAATCCCAAAATTCCCCTTCCCCAAAATGCCTCAAATCCCCCCAGGACCCCCAAATTATCCCCAAAATCCCCCAAAATCTCCTCAGGACCCCCAAACTCCCCCAGACCCCCACTGACCGAGGCCCCCCCGCCGTGGGGGGCGTGATGCCGATTACTGGTCCCGTTACTGGTCAGACTGGGATGGGCTGGGGAGGAGCAGGGGTCACTGGGGTTCAGGACCCCAAAATCCCCCCCAAAATCCCCAGGGACCCCCAAAATCCCCCAAATTCACCTGTGCTCAGGTGAGTCCTGGCCACGCCCCACCCCCCAAAACAGCCCCGGGACCCCCAAAATTGTCCCCAAAATCCCCCAGACCCCCAAAATCCCCCAAATTCTCCCCAGGACCCCCAAAATCCCCCAGACCCCCCAAAATCCCCCAAATTCTCCCCAGGACCCCCCAAAATCCCCCCAGACCCCCCAAAATCCCTTAAATTCTCCCCAGGACCCCCAAAATCCCCTTGGGACCATCTGGGACCCCCAAATCCCCAGGGACTCCCCAAATTTCTCCAGACCCCCAAAATCCCCCTCAGACCCTCAAAATCCCCCTGGGACCTCCCCCAAATTTCCTGGGACCCCCAAAATTTCCCCAGGACCCCCAAATCCCACTTGGGACCCCCCAGATCCCCTCCAGACCCCCAAATCGCCCCTAGCCCCCAAATTCCCCCAGCCCCCCAAATTTCCCCCCGTTCGTACCCCTGGGCCAGGGCGAGGCCGGGCAGGTGAGGGGGCGGCCATGGGGTCTGGGGGTCCGGGGCTGTGGGGACACGGGGGACCCCGAAATCACACCCGGGACCCCCAAAATCAGCTCGGGACCCCCAAATTCAGCTGGGGACCCCCGAAATCACACCTGGGAACCCCAAAATCACACCTGGGAACCCCCAAAATCAGCTGGGGACCCCGAAATCCCACCTGGGAACCCCAAAATCAGCTGGGGACCCCAAAATCAGCTGGGGACCCCCAAAATCACACCTGGGACCCCCAAAATCACACCTGGGAACCCCAAATCACACCTGGGAACCCCCAAAATCACACCTGGGACCCCCAAAATCACACCTGGGGAACCCCAAAATCAGCTGGGAACCCCAAAATCAGCTGGGACCCCAAATCCCTCCCAGAACACACCTGGGACCCCCCAAATCTCCCCAAAATCCCCTAAATCCACCTGGGACCCCCAAATTCACCTGGGACCCCTAAAATTTCCCCAGATCCCCCCAAATCCACCTGGGATCCCCAAACTCACCTGGGACCCCCAGATGTACCTGAGGACCCCCAAATCACACCCGGGAACCCCAAAATCATCTGGGGACCCCCAGATCCACCTGGGAACCCCCGAAACTCCCCCGACCCCCCCAAACTCACCTGAGACCAACCTGACACACCTGGGACCCACCAAAAACTTCCCAGATCTCCCCAAATCCACCTGGGACCCCCAAATCCAGCCCGGACCCCCTAAACCTCACCTGGGACCCCCGAACTCACCTGGGACCCCCAAAACTTTTCCAACCCCCCAAATCCACCTGAGACCCCCTAAACCTCACCTGGGACCCCGGAACACACCTGGGACCCCCGGAACACACCTGGACCCCCAAATCCCTCCCGGACCCTCCCCAAACTCACCTGGGACCCCCGGAACTTCCCCAACCCCCTAAATCCACCTGGGACCCCCCAAATCCCTCCCGGACCCTCCCCAAACTCACCTGGGACCCCCAAACTCACCTGGGACCCCCGAACTCACCTGGGACCCCCAAAACTTTTCCAACCCCCCCAAATCCACCTGAGACCCCCTAAACCTCACCTGGGACCCCCGGAACACACCTGGGACCCCCGAACACACCTGGGACCCCCAAATCCCTCCCGGACCCTCCCCGAACTCACCTGGGACCCCCAAACTCACCTGGGACCCCCGAAACTTCCCTAACCCCCTAAACCTCACCTGGGACCCCCAAATCCCTCCCGGACCCTCCCCGAACTCACCTGGGACCCCCAAATCCCTCCCGGACCCTCCCCCAAACTCACCTGGGACCCCCGGCCACACCCAGGACCCGCCCATCCCCCCGCGAACCCCAAAACTCCCCAGGACCCCCGGGCCTCCTAGGTGACCCTGCCCCCAGGACCCCCGGACCCCCAACCCCCGGGCCCTCCCGCCCCGCCCCTCCCCCTCACCTGTCCTGTTCCTGTCCCGTCCTTCCGGGGCCGCTCCCGAGGCCACGCCCCGGCACGTGACCGCGCAGGCCACGCCCCGCACCTGCGCCACGCCCACACCTGGGGAGGGGGCCGGGCAGGTGCGGCCACGCCCCTTTTCCTTTTAAAGAAGGTCCTGTGATAAAGCCACGCCCATCGTGGGGTGGTGACGTCACCGGGAATAAATACATTACATCACCGGGAATTAATGAATTACGTCATCGGGAATAAATGCGTTACGTCATTGGAAATTAACGCATTACGTCATCGATAATTAATGAATTACGTCATCGATAATTAATGCGTGACGTCATTGGAGGCGCCGCCCCGGCTGCGAGTGACCCGAGAATGACCCCCAAAGATCGGGGAACCCCAAAAATAAACCCAAAATAAACCCAAAAATAAACCCAAAAATGAATCAAAAAAAATCGGGAGCCCCAAAAAAATAAACCTAAAAATGAATAAAAAATAAATGCAAAAATGAACCCAAAATCGGGGAACCCCAAAAATCGGGGAACCCCAAAAAATGAACCCCAAAAATAAATCCCAAAAAAAACCCCAAAAAATGAATAAAAAAAATCGGGGAGCCCCAAAAAAATAAACCCAAAATGAACCCAAAATCGGGGAACCCCAAGAATAAAACCCAAAAATAAACCCCAAAAATAAACCCAAAATAAACCCCAAAATGAATAAAAAAAAATCGGGGAGCCCTAAAAAATAAACCCAAAAATGAATAAAAAATAAACCCAAAAATCGAGGAGCCCCAAATAAATAAACCTAAAAATGAATAAAAAAATAAACCTAAAAATGAATAAAAAATAAACCCAAAAATGAACTCAAAATGGGGAACCCCAAAAATAAACCCAAAAATTGAACCCAAAAAATGAATCAAAAAAAAATCGGGGAGCCCCAAAAATGAACCAAAAAATGAATCAAAAAAAAATCGGGGAGCCCCAAAAATGAATAAAAAATAAACTCAAAAAATGAATAAAATATAAACTCAAAAATTAATAAAAAATAAACCCAGAAATCGGGAACCCCAAAAAAATGAACCCCAAAAATCGGGGAGCTCCAAAAATGAACAAACAATAAATCCAAAAATGAACCCAAAAATGAACCCAAAATTAGGGGAACCCCCAAATCGGGGAACCCCCAAAAAAATAAACCCCAAAATCGGAGAATCCCAAAAATGAACCCCAAAAATGAACCCAAAAATAGGGGAACCCCAAAAATAGGGGAACCCCCAAAAATGAACAAAAATAAGCCCAAAAAATAAACTCAAAAATCGGGGAACCCCCAAAAAAATAAACCTAAAAATGAATAAAAAATAAACCCAAAAATCGGGGAATCAAAAAAAAAAATGAACCCAAAAAATGAACCCCAAAATCGGGGAACCCCAAAAAAATAAACCCAAAACTCGGAGAATCCAAATCGGGGAGCCCCAAAAAATGAATAAAAAATAAACCCAGAAAATGAACAAAAAACAAACCCAAAAAATGAACTCCAAAATCGGGGAGCCCCAAAAAAATAAACCCAAAAAATGAACCAAAAAATCTGAGAGCCCCAAAAATAAACTCAAAAAATAAACCCAAAAATCGGTGAACCCCCAAAAAAAAGAATCTAAAAATCGGAGAACCCCAAAAAATGGACAAAAAATAAACCCAAAAAATGAACCCAAAAATAAACGCAAAATGAATAAAAAACCTGGGAACCCTAAAAAATAAACCCAAAAATAAACCCAAAACTGAACCCCAAAATCGGGGAACCCCAAAAATGAACCCAAGAATGAATAAAAATAAACCCAAAATAAACCCAAAATGAATTTAAAAATCGGGAGCCCCAAAAATGAACAAATAATTTTTTTTTTTTTTTTTGCTATTTCCCATTTTTTTAGATGTCCCCATTTTTTGTTATTTCCATTTTTTTTATTCCCCATTTTATTTTTATTTTCATTCCTATTCCCGGTTTCATTTTTTTCCCTCTCCCCATTTTTGGGGTTCCTTTCAGGATCATTTTGGGTCCATTTTTGGTTATTTCCCATTTTTAATTTCCCATTTTTATTTCCCATTTTTGTAATTTCTATTTTTTTTTTTTTGCTATTTCCCATTTTTTTAATTTCCCCATTTTTTGTTATTTCCCATTTTTTGTCATTTCTAATTTTTTTTCCATTTCCCCATTTTTTACATTTCCCCATTTTTTGCTATTTCCCGTTTCTGTTACTTCTCTTTTTATTTTTTTTGTTATTTCCCCATTTTTTGTTATTTCCCATTTTTTGTAATTTCTATTTTTTTTTGTTATTTCCCATTTTTAGATTTCCCCATTTTTTGTTATTTCCATTTTTGTTATTTCTAATTTTTTTGCTATTTCCCCAATTTTTGTTACTTCCCCACTTTTGTTATTTCTATTTTTTTTGCTATTTCCCATTTTTAATTTCCCCATTTTTGTTATTTCCCATTTTGTCATTTCTATTTTCTTTTCCATTTCCCCATTTTTTGTTACTTCCCACTTTTGTTATTTCTTTTTTTTTTCTGTTTCCCATTTTTAATTTCCCATTTTTTGTTATTTTCCATTTTTGTTATTTCTATTTTTTGCTATTTCCCAATTTTTGTTATTTCCACTTTTTGTTATTTCCTATTTTTTGTTATTTCCCATTTTTTTAGATTTCCCCATTTTTGTTATTTCTATTTTTTTGTTATTTCCCATTTTTTTAGATTTCCCCATTTTTGTTATTTCTATTTTTTTCCATTTCCCCATTTTTTTCGATTTCCCATTTTTGTTATTTCCCATTTCTGGTTTTTTTTTTTTTGGTTACTTTCCCCATTTTCCGATTTCCCCATTTTTGTTATTTCCCATTTTTGTCATTTCTATTTTTTCCATTTCCCCATTTTTTTCCGATTTCCCCATTTTTTGTTATTTCTTTTTTTTTTTTTTTGCTTTTCTTCCCCATTTTTTGTCATTTCCCATTTTTTGTTATTCCCAATTTCTGTTATTCCCATTTTTTTAATTCCCATTTTATTTTATTTTCATTCCCATTCCCTTCCATTTTCCCTCCCCATTTTTTAGGTGTCGCCTCTCTCCTCCCCCGGTGCCGCAGTGGGGGGGCGCGGGAGTGGGGAGGAGCGCGCCCGCCGCAGCCAATCCGCGCGCTTCCGGCCCCTCCCCCCAGTATCGCGATGTCTCTGTCGCGACAGCACTCGCCCCCGCGCCCCCCGCGCCCCCGCCGCGCCTGAAGGAGCCGGGTGGGTCTGGGAGAGCCCCTAAATATTTTGGGGGTCCAAGAGGGCTGAGGGGGGAGGGGCGCGGAGCCTTTTGGGGAGAGGGCGCCCCTTTGGGGGTTTTGGGGGTTCCCAAATTGGGGGGGGCGGTTTTGGGGGGTCCTGTGGGTTTGGGGGGTCCTGGGGGGATTTTTGGGGGGTCCTAAATGGGGGAGCGATTTTTGGGGGGGATTTTGGGGGGTCCTCGAAGGATTTTTGGGGGGTCTGGGGGGATTTGGGGGATTTTGGGGTCCTGGGGTTTTAGGAATCCTAAATAGGGGGGGGGGCGTTTTTTGGGGGTCCTGAAGAATTTGGGGGGGTCTTGGGGGGCTTTGGAGGCGATTTTGGGGGTCCTCGGTGATTTTGGGGGTCCCAGGTGAGTGGAGACGATTTTGGGGGTCCTGGGGGGATTTTGGGGATTCCTAAATTGGGGGGGCGGTTTTGGGGGTCCCTGGATTTGGGGGGCCTAAATTGGGGGGAATTTTGGGGTTTTGGGGGTGGGGAGAGGAATTTGGGGTTTTGGGGGGTGGGGGGAGGAAATTTGGGGCTCCGGGGATAAATTTGGGAGGGGTCTCCCCTTTTGGGGGGTTCAGAGCGATGGGGGGGATTTGGGGGGGCGGGGCGGTTTTGGGGGGTGGGCGTGGCTCTGACCCCTCCCCACAGTTCTGCCCCCCAGGTGTTCCCGCCCCCCCAGGATTTTGGGGGTTTTGGGACCCCCACCATGGGCCCCCCGGCAGGAGAAGCGCGGCTCCATCGTCCCCTGCGTGCTGCTGGTGGAGGTGAGGCGCCCCAAAACCACCCAAAATCACCCCAAAAACACCGGGGGACCCCAAAAATCACCAGGGGACCCCAAAATCACCCCAAGAACCCCCGAGAAATCCCAAAAACTGCCCGGGGGGACCCTAAAATTCCGCCCAAAAATCCACGGGGGACCCCAAAAATCGCCCGAGGGGACCCCCAAAAACTGCTCAGGGTACCCCAAAAAAAACATCCGGAGACCCCAAAATCACCCTGGGGGACCCCAAAAACCGCCAGAGGGACCCCAAAAATCCCCCAAAAATCGCTCTGGGAGACCCCCAAAAACTGCCCAGGGGGACCCCAAGAACCCGCCCAAAATCCACAGGGGACCCAGAAATCCCCAAAAATCGCTCTGGGGGACCCCAAAAACTGCCCAGGGGGTCCCAAAAAATCCCCCAAAAATCGCCCCAAAATCACTCGGGGGACCCCCAAAAGTTGCCAGGACTCCCCCAAATATCAGGGTCCCCAAGGCCCTGGGGCGGGGGGGGGGCGGGGGGTCTCTCAGTTTTGGGGTGACTGTGCCCCTCCAGGTGGGGATTTTGGGGGGATCTCCACAGGATTTTGGGGGGGGTCTCAGGATGATTTCGGGGTTCCCAGGTGGGGATTTCTGGGGGCACGGCTCGGGTTTGGGGGATTTTGAAGTCTCTCAGTTTTGGGGTTCCCAGGTGGGGATTTTGGGGGTCCCTGGTCTCTCAGGATTTTTGGGGTTCCAGGTGAGGATTTTGAGGGCCGCCCCTCGCCCTTTGGGGATCTCTCAGGATTTTGGGGGGTCTCAGGATGATTTTGGGGTCCCCCAGGTGAGAGATTTTGAGGGCACGGCCGCCCTCGCCCTTTGGGGGGATTTTGGGGGTCTCTCTCATTTTTGGGGGTTCCCAGGTGGGGATTTTGGGGGTCCCTGGTCTCAGGATTTTTGGGGTCCCAGGTGAGAGTTTTGGGGCACAGCCGTCCCTCGCCCTTTGGGGGATCTCTCAGGATTTTGGGGGTCTCAGGATGATTTTGGGGTTCCCAGGTGAGGATTTTGGGGTCTCTCAGGATTTTGGGGTGCCCTTTAACGCTTTAGGTGGGGATTTTGGGGGCACGGCCGCCCTCTCGCCCTTCTGGGGGGGTCTCTCAGAGTTTTGGGGTGTCCTTCTGCCTTTAGGTGGGGATTTTGGGGGCACTGCCGCCCTCGCCCTTTGGGGGGATCTCACAGGATTTTGGGGGTCTCTCTCATTTTGGGGGTTCCCAGGTGGGGATTTTGGGGGTCCCTGGTCTCTCAGGATTTGGGGGCGTCTCTCATTTTTGGGGTTCCAGGTGGGGATTTTGGGGGCACGGCCGCCTCGCCCTTTGGGGGTCTCTCAGGATGATTTTGGGGTTCCCAGGTGGGGATTTTGGGGTCTCTCAGGATTTTGGGGTGCCCTTTGCCCCCAGGTGGGGATTTTGGGGGCACGGCCGCCCTCGCCCTTTGGGGGGATTTTGGGGATCTCAGGATGATTTTGGGGTCCCAGGTGGGGATTTTGGGGGGTCCCTTGGTCTCTCAGGATTTTGGGGATCTCTCAGGATTTTGGGGGTCTCTCTCATTTTTGGGGTCCCCAGGTGGGGATTTTGGGGTCCCTGGTCTCTCAGGATTTTGGGGTGTCCTTTGCCCCCAGGTGGGGATTTTGGGGGCACGGCCGCCTCTGCCCTTGGGGGATCTCACAGGATTTTGGGGGTCTCTCAGGATTTTGGGGGTCCCTGGTCTCTCAGGATTTTGGGATCTCTCAGGATTTTTTGGGGTCCCAGGTGGGGATTTTGGGGGCACGGCCGCCCTCGCCCTTTGGGGGTCTCTCAGGATTTTTGGGGTTCCAGGTGGGATTTGGGGGTCCCTGGTCTCTCAGGATTTTGGGGGTCTCTCAGGATTTTGGGGTGCCCTTTGCCCCCAGGTGGGGATTTTGGGGGCACGGCCGCTTCCTCGCCCTTTTGGGGGATTTTGGGGGGTCTCTCAGGATTTTGGGGTCTCTCAGGATGATTTTGGGGTCCCAGGTGGGGATTTTGGGGGGCACGGCCGCCCCTCGCCCTTTGGGGGGGATTTTGGGGGGTCTCTCTCATTTTTGGGGTTCCAGGTGGGGATTTTGGGGGTCCCTGGTCTCTCAGGATTTTGGGGGTCTCAGGATGATTTTGGGGTGCCCTTTGCCCCAGGTGGGGATTTGGGGCACGGCCGCCTCGCCTACCAGCTCGAGTTCACTGACGCCTTCCCGGCGCACGCGGGCGGCTTCTTCTGCCGCGACCCCGATTTCGGGCGGCCGGACCCGGACCCCCGGCCGCAGCCGCGCCCCCCCGCGCTGGTTTACGGGCTGGCGGCGGCCGTGCCCGCGGCCACCGTGAGCGGCGCCTCGGGGGGGGTTGGGTTTGGGGAAAATTTGGGGGTTTGGGGGGTTAAAATGGAATTTTGGGAAAAAATGGGATTTCGGGCGTTAAAATGGGATTTTGGGGGAAAATGGGGTTTGGGGGTTAAAATAGGAATTTAGGGGATTAAATTGGGGGTTTGGGGGGGAAAAATGGGGTTTGGGGAAATTTGGGGATTTGGGGGAGAAATTTGGGAGTTTGGGGGTTAAAATGGGAATTTGGGGGAGTTAAAATGAGATTTTGGGAAAAATGGGATTTTGGGGGTTAAAATGGGATTTGGGGGATTAAATGGAATTTTGGGGGAAATTTGGGGGTTTGGGGGGAATGGGAATTTGGGGGAAAAAAAATGGGAATTGGGGGTTAAAATGGATTTTGGGGGGGTTAAAATAGGGATTTGGGGGGGGAATGGGATTTTGGGGGAAAAAATGGGGGATTTGGGGGGTTAAAATGGGGAATTTGGGGAGTTAAAATGGGATCTTGGGGAAATGGAGATTTGGGGGTTAAAATTTGGAATTTGGGGGAAAAATGGGGGTTTGGGGACAAAATGGGAATTTGGGGGTTGAAATGGGAATTTGGGGAAAAAAATTGGGGTTTGGGGGAGTTAAAATGGGGGTTTGGGGAAATTTGGGGTTTGGGGTTAAATGGAATTTGGTGGGGCAAATGGGAATTAGGGGAGTTAAAATGATTTTGGGGGAGTTAAAATGGGAATTTTGGGGGAAAAGGGAATTTTGGGGTTAAAATGGGATTTTGGGGGGTTAAAATGGGAATTTGGGGGTTAAAATTGGAATTTTGGGGAAAAAAATGGGGAATTTTGGGGATAAAATGGGAATTTGGGGGGAAATGGGAATTTGGGAATAAAATGGGATTTGGGGGTTTAAATGGGATTTTGGGGAAAAATGGGGGTTTGAGGGAAAAATGGGGGTTTGGGGGTTAAAATGGGAATTTTGGGGACTTAAAATGGGATTTTGGGGGAGGAAATGAGATTTGGGGGCCTAGGGAGGAAAAATGGGGTTTGAGGGGGTCCCAGGGGTTTGGGGGTTAAAAGGGATTTTGGGGGGTCCCAGGGGATTTTGAGTTCTTTTGAGGAGGATTTTTGTGCCTTCCAGTAGGAAATCTTGCTTGGTCTTTTGGGTTTTTGGGGGATCTTGGATTCTTGGGGAGATTTTACAGGATTTCTACGGGGAGATTCTGGGGAGCCTTGGGGATCTTTGGTGATCTCTAGGGGATTTTGTGTCTTCTGTGGCAAATCTTAGGCCCTTGGGGGGACTTTGGATGTCTTGGGGGACTTTCTTTGCAGGATTCTTTTGAGGGGGCTTTCGCTCTTGGGTTCCTTGGGGGTCTCTAACCCCCCGCCCCAGATGACTGCGGGAGCTCCACCTAGGCAGCTTGGGGATCTTTGGGGCATTCTTGGGATCTTTGGGGATTCGGGATCTTGGGGAGACTTTGGGAACCTCAGGGGATGATTTTGTGGTCCTCTGTGGGAAATTCCTTGGGATTTTCAAGCTCTGGGGCCTTTTGGGGATTTTGTGCCTTTCTGTGGGGAGACTTTGGATTTTGGGGATTTTTGAGTATTTTCTTTGGAAGGTTTTCTGTTTTAGATTTTTGGGCTTTTTGGGGGGTCTCTAACCTCCTCCCCCAGATGGCTGGGGGGCACCTGGAAGCCAGTCTGGGGTGTCCGCGAATCTCGCTCCCAGTACCTGGGGCTGCATCCGGATGCCAGCGCTGGGGAGATTCCTGGTGCTGACAGGATTTGCCGGGGGATTTGGGGCAGATTTGGTGTCTTAGCAGCTGGTAGAATTTTTCGGGGTCTTGGCGGATTTGGGGATCTGGGGAATTCCTGGGGGACTGATGATTCGGGATCTTGGGGCGATTGGGGGTCTAGGGGGATTTTGGGGGTCTCGGGGGATTTTGGAGGGTCTCAGGGGATTTTGGGGGTGACTTTGAGGGTCTAGTGGATTTGGGGCGAGTCTGGGGGTCAGAATGACTTGGGGATTTGGGGGTGTCTGGGGGACTTTGGGGCTCTGGGGGACTTTGGGGCGAGTTCTCGGGGTTGGCTCCGATTTGGATGATCTGGGGCGTCTGGGGACTGGGGGAGTCCTGGGGAGCTCGTGACTCAGATTGGGGAGTTTGGGTTGATTCTAAAGTGATTTTGGGGGGTCTGGGGGAAGTTCGGGGAGTCTGGAAGATTCTGGGGGGTCTCGGGGGATTTTGGGGGTCTGGGATGGACTTTGGGGGGATTCAGGGGATTCAGATCTTGGGGGCGATATTGGGGGTCTGGGGGGATTTGGGGGGATTCGGGAGGATTTGGGGATTTTGGGGCGATTTTGGGGGTCTGGGGAGGATTTTGGGGCTATAAATGGGAATTTGGGTGGTTAAATGGGATTTTGGGGATTTGGGGGAATTTTGGGAGATTTTGGGGCGTGGGGATTTCGGGGGATTTTGGGGTTAAATGAGATTTTGGGGGTCTGGGGAATTTTGGGAATTTGGGGGAATTCCCTTTACCTCTCAGACCTCCCAAAATTCCCCCAAAATTCCCTCTTCACCCTAAATCCCCCAAATTTCCTTTTTCAGCCAAATTTCCCTTTTCCCCCAAATCCCTTTTTCCACCCCTAAATTTCCCTTTTCCACCCCCCAAATTTCCCTTTAACCCCCAAACTTCCTTTTTCACCCAAATTCCCCCAAATTCCCATTTCCCCAAATTCCCCCCAGGCGTGTTCTCCTTCGGCCTCCTGGCCCCAAAATCCCTTTTCCACCCCCCAAATTTCCCTTTTTCACCCCTCAAATCCCCCCAAATTTCCTTTTTCCCACAAAATCCCTTTTTCCCCCAAATTCCCATTTCTCCCCCAAATTTCCCTTTTCACTCCTCTAATCCCCGAAATTCCTTTTTCACCCCCTTTAACTCCCCCAAATTTCCCTTCTTTTTCCCCAAATTTCCCCCAAATTTCCTCTTTTTCACCCCAAATTTCCCTTTTCCACCCTGAAATTTCCCTTTTTCACCTCTTAACCCCCAAATTTCCCTTTTCCACCCCCCCAAATTCCCTTTTTCACCCCCTTTAACCCCCAAATTTCCCTTTAAGCCCCTCAAATTTCCTTTTTCACCCAAATCCGCCCCAAATTTCCCTTTAACCCCCAAATTTCCTTTTTCCACCCGAATTTCCCCAAATTTCCCCCAGGCGTGTTCTCCTTCGGGCTGCTCGCCACCGCCATCTTCGCCAACGCGGGCCAGCTGGTGCTGGGGACCCCGCCCCGCATTTCCTGGCCGTGTGCCGCCCCAACTACAGCGCTGGGCTGCAGGACCCGGGACCCCCCGGGACCCCTGGGACCCCCGGGACCCCGGGACCCCGCCCCGCTTCGTGCCCGCGGGAGGCGCCGCCTGCGCCGGGGACGCGCCCGCGGTGGCGGCGGCGCGCAGGACTTCCCTGCAAGGAGGCGGCGCTGGCGCGTACGCGGACGCGTTCGCGGCCGTGAGTTACTGGGGAAAATTTGGGAAATTTGGGGATTTTGGGATTTTTGGGGATTTTGGGGATTTTTGGGATTTTTTGGGGATTTTTGGGTATTCATTTGGGGTTTATTTGGGTTTATTGAGGTTTATATGGGTTTATTAGGTCTATATGGGTTTATTTGGGGTTTATTTGGGGTCTATTTGGGATTTATTGGGATTTATTTGTGTTATTTTTGGGTTTATTTGGGCTTATTTGGGTTATTAGGTTTATTGGGGTTTATTTGGGTTATCGGGACTTCCCTGCAAGGAGCGGCTACGCCTGGGATGCTCGCTGAGCGTCATGTCGTGAGTGGGGAAAAATTGGGAATTTTGGGGGTTTTTGGATTTTGGGCTTTTTTGGGGGATCGATCTGGGGCTTCATTTGGGCCTATTTTGGGGCCCATTGGGGTCCATCTGGGCCCATTGGGGTCCATATGGGTCCTGTGGACTGAACTCCATACCGGGGCCCATCTGGGGCCTATCTATCTTACCTTGGGCCTATCTGGGCCTATCTTGGGCCTGACTGTAGCCTACTGGAGCCTCCACTGGAGCCCCATTGTACCATTCTGGGCCTACAGTGGCCTCATCTGCTCATCGGACCCCCGGCAAGGAGCATGTGGCACCTGGCCGTCACGCCTCAGTGAGTCACAGGCGACAAACTGGGAGACCTTGGGATCTTTGGGCCCTTGGGACTCTTGGGAACTCCTTGGTGGCCTTTAGGGGCCTCTGTGACCTCCTGGGGATCTCGTGATCTCTCTGGGACCCCTTGGTGAACCTTCTGGCCTTGGGACTTTGTAGGCCTGGGGATCTTTGGGGACTCAGACCTTGGGATCTTGGGACTAGGCCTCTTTGGGGGCCCACTCGAGCCCATCTTGGGCCTATCTGGGCCTATCGGGGCGCCTTGGGGCCCATTGGGGCCTATCTGGGTCCATATGGGTCCTGTAGATCAAATCCTATCTGGGGCCTACCAAGGGGTCTGGCGGCTTATCTGGGGTCATCTCAAGCTATCAGACTCCCCCGCAAGTGAGGCGCCGCTACGCCACCCGCGCCCGTGAGTCACAGGGAGCAACCTGGGGAATCCTGGGGACTTTTGGGGATCTTGGGGCATCTCTTGGGGCCCTTGGGGGCCTCTTTGGTCTTTTGTCTTCTTTTTTTGTTTTTGGGCTCCTTTGGACTTTTTTGGGCCCATTGGGCCTACTGGGTGCCCATCTGGGGGCCTACTGGGGCCCACTGGGGTCCATATGGGTCCCATATCGAACCTCACTATCCGGGACTCCATCCGGTCATCTGGGGTTCATCGGGGCCTACTTGGTGCCCTAAGATTATCTCTAAGCTCTACTGGGGACTCACTCTGGGACCTATCAGACCTATCGAAGTTCATCTCGGCTATTGGCCCTATCTTTGGGGTTCACTCTGGGCTCCATCTGGGGCCCATATCTGTGCACCCACTCCTGGGGTCATCTGGGCCCATCTCGCCTATTCTGGGGCCCATCTTGGGGCCCATTCTGGGGCCCATCTGGGGCCCATCTGGTCTTACTCGGGGGCCCATTTCTGGGCCCTTATCTGGGACTCATTTCTGGGGCCATCTGGGGCCCATTGGGCCCCATAACTGGGTCCCCATCCTGGATCGACTGGGCTCATTGGGGCTTAATTGGTGATTTTTTGGGGTTTATTTGGGATTTTGGGGTTTATTTGGGATTTTTTGGGGTTTATTTTGGCTCTTATATGGGTTCTATATATATTGAGTTTATTTGGGATTTATAGGAGGGTTTATTGGGGCTATTTGGGGTTTATTGGGGTTCTACACTGAATTTTATGTGGGGTTTGTTGGGGTTTATTTAGGATTTTGGAGTTTTATAGGGATTTGTTGGGGTTTATTTGGAGTTTATTGTGATTTATTTGGGGTTTATTTGGGGATTTATTCCTGGTTATTTTTTGGTTGGGTTTTTGGTTTTTGAAGGATTTTTTTGGGATATTTTTTAGATGTTTTAGGATTTTTCTCTCCCCAGCTGTGCGTGACGCCTGGCGTGGTGCGGGGGGCAGATTTGGGGTCGTTTTATGGGATTTTTGGGGTTATTTCATTGGGTTTTTGGGGTTTTTGGGGTTTTTTGGGGCGGGGATTTTTTGGGATATTTTTAGATATTTTTAGGATTTTCTCTCCCCCAGCTGTGCGTGACGCTGGCGTGGCGCGGGGCGGCAGATTTGGGGCTATTTTATTGGTTTTTGGGGTTATTTCATTGGGGTTTTTGGGTTTTTTGGGGCGGGGATTTTTTGGGACGGTTTTTAGGATATTTTTAGGATTTCTCTCCCCCCAGCTGTACGTGACGCTGGCGTGGCGCGGGGGCAGATTTTGGGGTTATTTTATTGGTTTTTGGGGTTATTTCATTTTTGGGGTTTTTTGGGTTTTTGGGTTTTTTGGGGCGGGATTTTTTGGGACGGTTTTTAGGATGTTTTAGGATTTTTCTCTCCCCCAGCTGTACGTGACGCTGGCGTGGCGCGGGGCCGGCAGATTTGGGGTTATTTTATTGGTTTTGGGGTTATTTCATTGGGGGGTTTTTGGGGGTTTTTGGGGTTTTTGGGGCGGGGATTTTTTGGGACGGTTTTTAGGATGGTTTTAGGATTTTTTCTCTCCCCCAGCTGTACGTGACGCTGGCGTGGCGCGGGGGCGGGACTGGGATAGTTTTTGGGGTTATTTTATTGGTTTTGGGGTTATTTCATTGGGGTTTTTGGGGTTTTTTGGGGCGGGGATTTTTTTGGGATGGTTTTTAGGATGTTTTTAGGATATTTTCTCTCCCCCCCAGCTGTACGTGACCCTGGCGTGGCGCGGGGGCGGCTCCCGCCTGGCCAAACCCGCCGCCGTTCTGGGGTTCGCGGCCCCCCCGTTCCTGCTGGGGGCGCTGCGCGTGGCCGAGCACAGGAACAGCTGGGGGTCCTGGGGCTTCCTGTGCGGCACCGGCATCGCCGCCTTCCTGGTGAGACCCCAAACATCCCAAAAAACCCAAAAAATCAAAAAAATCCCCGAAAAAACGGGGTCAGAATAGGGAAAAATATAAAAATCCCAAAAAACCCAAAAAAGCCCCAAAATTCGACCCCAAATCCGCCCCTCCCCTTCCTGTGCGGCACCGGCATCGCCGCCTTCCTGGTGAGACCCCAAATATCCCAAAAACCCAAAAACCAAAAAATCCCCGAAAAACGGGGTCCGAATAGGAAAAATAGAAAAATAAAAAAAACCCAAAAATCCCAAAATCTGCCCCTCCCCCTCCCGTGCGGCACCGGCATCGCCGCCTTCCTGGTGAGACCCCAAACATCCCAAAAAACCCAAAATTTCCCAAATTCCCCAAAATCTCCCCAAATCTCCCCAAAATCTCCCAAATTCCCCCAAAATCTCCCCAAATCTCCCCAAAGCCTCCCCAAATCCCCCCAAATTCACCCAAAATCTCCCAAATTTCCCCAAAATCTCCCCAAAATCTCCCCAAATCTCCCAAAATCTCCCAAAATCTCCCAAATTTCCCCAAAATCTCCCAAAATCTCCCAAATTTCCCCAAAATTTTCTAAAATCCCCCAAAATCCCCCCAAATTTCCCTAAATTCCCCCAAATTCCCCCAATCCCCCCCAAAATCTCCCGCAAATTTCCCAAAATCCCCCCAAAATCTCCCAAAATCTCCCCAAATCTCCCAAATCTCCCCAAAATCCCCCAAAAGTCCCCCAAAATCTCCCAAATTTCCCAAATTTCCCCAAATTCCCCCAAAATCCCCCAATCTCCCCATCCCCCCAGGTCACGTGCGTGGTTGGAAACTTCCAGAGCCAGGTTGGGGATTTTGGGGGGAACCCCTGAGCCCCCCGAGCTGCCCCCCAAAACCCCCAACCCCCCCTGGAGGGGATCAGCGTCGGCCAGGTGAGGGCACCCCAAAAACTGAGCCTGAAAATGGGGAGGGGACCCCAAAACTGAGCCCGAAATTGGGGAGGGGACCCCAAAAATGGGAGGGCACCCCAAAATGGTGAGGGCACCCCGAAAACTGAGCCCGAAATTGGGGAGGGACCCCAAAAACTGACCCCAAAATGGGAATGGGACCCCAAAAAACCCGAAAATGGGGAGGGACCCCAAAATGGGAATGGGACCCCAAAACTGGGAGGGGACCCCGAAACTGACCCCGAAAATGGGAAAAGGGACCCCAAAAAGCCCGAAAATGGGGAGGGACCCCAAAACTGACCCCGAAATTGGGGAGGGGACCCCAAAAAACCCGAAAATGGGGAGGGGACCCCGAAAACTGACCCCAAAATGGGAAAAGGGACCCTGAAAAGCCCGAAATTGGGGGAGGGGACCCCAAAAAATCCCAAAAATGGGAGGGGACCCCAAAAACTGAGCCCGAAATTGGGGATGGGGCCCTGAAAACTGAGCCCGAAATTGGGGAGGGACCCCAAAAAACCCGAAATTGGGGAGGGACCCCAAAATGGGGAGGGGACCCCAAAAATGGGACTGGGACCCCGAAAATGGGGAGGGACCCCAAAAACTGAGCCCGAAATGGGAAAAGGGACCCCAAAAATCCCGAAATGGGGAGGGGAACCCAAAACTGACCCCGAAATTGGGGATGGGGACCCCAAAAACCCGAAAATGGGGAGGGGACCCCGAAAACTGAGCCCGAATTGGGGATGGGGCCCCGAAAACTGAGCCCGAAATTGGGGAGGGACCCCAAAAAACCTGAAATTGGGAGGGGACCCCAAAATGGGGAGGGGACCCCAAAAATGGTGAGGCACCCCGAAAACTGAGCCCGAAATTGGGGAGGGGACCCCAAAAAACCCGAAAATGGGGAGGGGAACCCAAAAACTGACCCCAAAAATGGGGAGGGGACCCCAAAAATGGGGAGGGGACCCCAAAAACTGACCCCAAAATGGGAAAAGGGACCCCAAAAAAACCCGAAAATGGGGATGGGGACCCCAAAAATGGGACCCTGAAAATGGGGAGGGGGACCCCAAAAACTGACCCCAAAATCGGAAAAGTGACTCCAAAAACGGACCCCAAAACCGGGGATGGGGACCCCGAAAACTGACCCCGAAAATGGGAAAAGGGACCCCAAAAAAACCCGAAAATGGGGAGGGGACGCCAAAACTGACCCCAAAATGGGAATGGGGACCCCAAAATGGGGAGGGGACCCCGAAAATTGGAATGGGGACCCCAAAACTGGGAATGGGAACCCCGAAAATGGGGAGGGGACCCCAAAACTGACCCCGAAACGGGAAAAGGGACCCCGAAAATGGGGATGGGAACCCCAAAAATGGGGAGGGGACCCGAAAACTGACCCCAAAAGTGGGAATGGGGAACACCGAAAATGGGGAATGTGACCCCAAAAATGGGAACGGGACCCCAAAAATGGGGAGGGAACCCCAAAAACCGACCCCAAAATTGGAATGGGAGCCCGAAAATGGGGATGGGGACCCCAAAACTGACCCCAAAAATGGGGGTATGGGAACCCAAAAATGGGGAGGGGACCCCAAAAATGGGACCCCGAAAATGGGGGAGGAACCCCAAGAACCGACCTCAAAATTGGGAATGGGACCCCAAAAACTGACCCCAAAAATGGGAACGGGGACCCCGAAAATGGGAATGGGGACCCCAAATATGGGGAGGGGACCCCGAAAATTGGAATGGGGACCCCAAAACTGAACTCTAAAATGGGAACGGGACCCTAAAAATGGGGAGGGGACCCCAAAACTGGGAATGGGACCCCGAAAATGGGACCCCGAAAATGGGGAGGGAACCCCAAAACCGACCCCAAAAATAGGGAGGGACCCCGAAAATAAATCTTTAAAAAGGGGGGGCAAAGTTGGAGGGAACCCCAAAATTTGGGGTGGGGGGTGAGAAATTTGGGGGGGGACCCCAAAATTTTGGGGTGACCCCCCGTCCCCCCCTAGGTGCGTCGGGCCGAGTTCCCAGCTGTGACCTGAGAGCCGAATTTGGAATTTTGGGGGTCCCGGAATTTTGGGGGGTGGGAAAGGGGAACCCCAAAAATTCGGGGGGGGTTGAAATTTGGGAACCCCAAAAATTTCTGGTTTGTTTTTTTTTGGGGGGGGGGGAGGGGAGGCTGAAAATTTGGGATGGAGAAATTTGAAAAATCCCAAAATTTTGGGGATCCCGAAATTTGAAAATCCCCGAAATTTGAAATTTCTGAAATTTGGGGGATTGTGAAATTTGAAAATCGTGGAATTTGGGAAGGGGAGTTCCAAAATTTGGGGATCTCAAAATTTTAAAATCCCAAAATTTAGGATCTCAAAATTTGAAATTTCTGAAATTTGGGAGTGGAGGTTCCCAAAATTTGGAGGATCCCGAAATTTTGGAGAACCCGAAATTTGAAAATCCCGAGATTTGGAGGGTCCCAAAATTTGAAAAATCCCGAAATTTGGATGATCCCGAAATTTGAAATTTCTGAAATTTGGGAGTTGGGGGGTTCCAAAATTTCAGGGATCCCAAAATTTGAAAATCCTGAAATTTGGGGAGGGGAGGTTCCCAAAATTTGGAGGATCCCAAATTTTGGAGAACCCGAAATTTGAAAATCCCGAGATTTGGATGATCCCGAAATTTGAAATTTCTGAAATTTGGGGAGGGGAGGTTCCCGAAATTTGGGGGATCTCGAAATTTGAAAATCTTGGAATTTGGGGGAGGTTCCCAAAATTTGGGGGTTCCCAGAATTTGAAAATCCCGAAATTTGTGGGAGGGAGGGTTCCCAAAATTTGGTTTACCTCAAAATTTAAAAAATCCCGAAATTTGGGGAAGTTTCCGAAATTTGGGGAAGTTTCGAAATTTGGGGAACCCGAAATTTGAAATTCCTGAAATTTGGGGAGGGAAGTTCCCAAAAATTGAAAATCCCGAAATTTGGGGAGGGGAGATCCCAAGATTTGAAGGATCCCGAAATTTAGGGGAACCCGAAATTTGACATTTCTGAAACTTGGGGGAGGTTCCCAAATTTTTGGGGGATTCTGAAATTTGGGGAGGGGATTTTTGGGGGGTGGGGAGGGGCAATAAAGCGGCTTCGTGTGACCCCCCGTGTGAGTGTGGGGGGAATTTGGGGGGGCCTGTGGGGGATTTGGGGGTCCCTGTAGAAAATTTGGGGTCCCTACGGGTATTTTGGGGGGTCTGTAGGGGATTTTGGGGGTCCCTATAGGGGATTTTGGGGGTCTATGGGATTTTGGGGGTCCCTATAGGGGATTTGGGGGGTTCTATAGGGGATTTGGGGTCCCTGTAGGGATTTTGGGGGTCCCTATAGAAATTTGGGGTCCCTACGGGTATTTGGGGGGTCTATAGGGATTTTGAGGATTCTATAGGGAATTTTGGGGTTCTACAGAGGATTTGGGGGATCCCTATAGGGGATTTGGGGGTCCCTCTATGGGATTTGGGGGTCCCTGTAGGGATTTGGGGTCCCTACGGGTATTTGGGGGGGTCTATAGGGGATTTTGAGGATTCTATAGGAAATTTTGGGGTTCTACAGAGGATTTGGGGGTCCCTATAGGGATTTTGGGGTCCCTGTAGAAGATTTTGGGGCGTCTATAGGGGATTTGGGGTCCCTCTATGGGATTTGGGGTCCCTATAGGGAATTTGGGGGTCCCTATAGAAAATTTGGGGTCCCTACGGGTATTTGGGGGTCTATAGGATTTTGAGGATTCTATAGGGAATTTTGGGGTTCTACAGAGGATTTGGGGGTCCCTATAGAGGATTTGGGGTCCCTGTAGAAGATTTTGGGCGTCTATAGGGATTTGGGGTCCTCTATGGGATTTGGGGTCCCTATAGGAATTTGGGGGTCCCTATAGAAAATTTGGGGTCCCTACGGGCATTTGGGGGGTCTATAGGGGATTTTGGGGGTCTATAGAGGATTTGGGGTCCCTACGGGCATTTGGGGGGGTCTATAGGAGATTTGGGGGTCCCTACAGAGGATTTGGGGTCCCTATAGGGGATTTGGGGGTCTATGGGGATCTCTGGAGTTTCTATAGGGTCTGGGGGTTTCCATCGGGGGTCTGGGGTTTTTGGGTCTGGGGGCTCCATAGGTTTCTATAGGATGTTTCGGGGTTTCCATTGGGGGTCTGGGAGTTTTTTTTGGGTCTGGGGGTTTTTTTGGGTCTGGGGGTTTTTTGGGTCTGGGGGTTTTTTTGGGTCTGGGGTTTTTGGGTCTGGGGTTTTTTGGGTCTGGGGGTATTTTTTGGGTCTGGGGGTTTTTGGGTCTGGGGTTTTTTTTTGGGTCTGGGGGTTTTTTTGGGTCTGGGGTTTTTTGGGTCTGGGGTTTTTTGGGTCTGGGGGTTTTTTTTGGGTCTGGGGTTTTTTAGGTCTGGGGGTTTTTTGGGTCTGGGGGTTTTTGGGTCTGGGGTTTTTGGGTCTGGGGGTTTTTTGGTCCAGTTTTTTTTTGGGTCTGGGGGCTTTTTGGGTCTGGGGGTTTTTTGGGTCTGGGGTATTTTTTTGGGTCTGGGGCTTTTTTGGGTCTGGGGGTTTTGTGGTCTGGGGGTTTTTAGGGTCTGGGGGTTTTTGGGTCTGGGGGTTTTTTTGGGTCTGGGGGTTTTTTTGGGTCTGGGGTTTTTTGGGTCTGGGGGTTTTTTTGGGTCTGGGGGTTTTTTGGGTCTGGGGTTTTTTGGGTCTGGGGGTTTTTTTTGGGTCTGGGGGTTTTTGGGTCTGGGGTTTTTTGGGTCTGGGGGTTTTTTTGGGTCTGGGGGTTTTTTGGGTCTGGGGGTTTTTTGGGTCTGGGGGTTTTTTTGGGTCTGGGGGTTTTTGGGTCTGGGGGCTTTTTGGGTCTGGGGGTTTTTTGGGTCTGGGGTTTTTTGGGTCTGGGGTTTTTGGGTCTGGGGGTTTTTTTGGGTCTGGGGGCTTTTTTTGGGTCTGGGGTTTTTTTGGGTCTGGGGTTTTTTGGGTCTGGGGGTTTTTGGGTCTGGGGGTTTTTTTTGGTTCTGGGGGTTTTTTTGGTTCTGGGGGTTTTTTGGGTCTGGGGTTTTTTGGGTCTGGGGTTTTTTGGGTCTGGGGGTTTTTTGGGTCTGGGGGTTTTTTTGGGTCTGGGGTTTTGGGTCTGGGGGTTTTTTGGGTCTGGGGTTTCCGGGCTTTCCCCACCTATAAAAGGGGCGTGGCCGCGCCCACGTGCCCGCAGCAGCCAATGGGGGAGGGGCGTGGCCGGATGAGGCGTGGCTTCAACCACGTGACTAAAATTTAGTTTATGGGCGTGGCCAACCGCGCCACGCCCACGTCGCTATGGAAACAAAGGGGCGTGGCCAATGCAGCCCCACTGTGGGCGTGGTGCTCGTGACGTCACGATAAATGGACGTGGCCCGCGAGGGGAAGGGTTTTATGGGCGTGGCCGCGCTGACGTCACACACGCGGGCGCGGTTTGGGGTGGGCGTGGCTTTGTGGGCGTGGTTACGTTGGTTCCGCCCCTCGGACTGCGGCGGGCGCGGCTCCGGCGGCCGAGGGTGAGCGGGGGGCCGGGGGATTTTGGGGGATTTTGGGGGATTTGGGGGTGGGGAGCGCTGGGGGTCCCCCTGCGCAGGGAGGGGGGCGCTGTGGGGCGGGGGCCCATGGCCGTGGGGGAGGGGATCTATAAGGGATCCATAGGGGATCCACAGGGGTGTTTGGAGGGGTTTGGGGGTCCTGTGGGTGATTTGGGGGCGGGTCCCAGCGCGGGGGGAGCCTGGGGTGGGAGTTATGGGGGGCGCCCTGTGGAGGGACCCCCGCGCCTGGCCGGCCCCTGGGGAACCCTGTGGGACCCTATAGAACCCTATAGATCCCTGGGGAACCCTATGGAACCCTATGGAACCCTATAGAACCCTATAGGGGACACCTATAGATCCCTATAGAGCCTTACGGGCCCCTATAGATCCCTATGGAACCCTATAGATCCCTATAGGCACCTATGGACCCCTATAGACACCTATAGAACTCTGTGGATCCCTATGGGCCCCTATACACCCCTATGAACACTTATGGACACTTATGGACCCCCATTGAACCCTATAGAACCCTATGGGCCCCCATTGAACCCTATGGAACCCTATGGGCCCCTATAGAACCCTATAGAGCCCAATGGGCCCCTATGGAACCCTATAGACCCCTATAGGCCCTGTAGAACCCTATGGACTCCTGTAGGTGCCTGCAGACCCCTATGGGCCCTTATGGACCCCTACAGACCCCCATAGACCCTATAGATCCCCACAGACCCTATAGAACCCCATAGGCCCCTATAGAACCCCATAGACCCCTACAGACCCCCATAGACCCCTATAGATCCCCACAGACCCCTATAGATCCCCATAGAAACCCACAGACCCCCATAGAGCCCTATGGAGACCCCCCACAGACCCCTATGGATCCCTAGAGACCCCCATAGCCCCCACAGACCCCTATAGAGCCCTATAGATCATTATAGATCCCTATAGGCCCCTATAGACACCCACAGACCCCTATGGATCCCCCAAATCCCCCCACAGACCCCTATAGCCCCCTATAGGCCTCTATGGACCCCCATAAACCCCCACAGACCCCCATAGACCCCTATAAACCCCTACAGACCCCTATAGCCCCCTTAGACCCCCACAGACCCCTATAGACCCCCTATAGACCCCACAGACTCCTATAGCCCCCCACAGACCCCTATAGCCCCCTATAGGCCTCTATAGCCCCCCCTTAGACCCCCACAGACCCCTACAGACCCCTATAGACCCCCATAGACCCCAAATCCCCTATAGACCCCCTATAGATCCCTATGAACCCCCACAGACCCCCACAGACCCCCACAGACTC
The DNA here is from genome assembly GCA_034336685.1 of Luscinia luscinia. Taxonomy (NCBI): domain Eukaryota; kingdom Metazoa; phylum Chordata; class Aves; order Passeriformes; family Muscicapidae; genus Luscinia; species Luscinia luscinia. The sequence goes on along the minus strand of JAKWBO010000062.1, from coordinate 194,142 downwards.
CTATAGACCCCACAGACCCTAGACCTCAGACCTCATAGACCCCCAAATCCCCCGTATCCCCCCTATAGACCCCTATAGACCCCCACAGACCCTATAGACCCCCAAATCCCCCAAATCTCCCCAAATCCCCCCACAGACCCCTATAGACCCCTATAGACCCCTATAGACCCCTAAATCCCCCCCAGACCCCTATAGACCCCCACAGACCCCCATAGCCCCTATAGACCCCCACAGACCCCTATAGACCCCCCAAATCCCCCCTAATCCCCCCTAATCCCCCGCACGCGGCGCTGGGGGCGGCGCTGTCCGCGGTGCTGAAGGGGCGGGGCGGCCGCAGCTGCCCGGACCCCGAATTTGGGGCTCTGAGACCCCCCAAACCCCCCCCAAAATCCGGGGATTCCCAATTGGGGCTCTGAGACCCCCCAAACCCCCCAAAATCTGGGACTCCCAATTTGGGGGCTCTGAGACCCCCAAACTCCCCCAAAATCCGGGGACCCCAATTGGGGGCTCTGAGACCCCCAAAATCCGGGACTCCCCGATTTGGGGGCTCTGAGACCCCCCAACCCCCCCCCAAAATCCGGGACCCCAATTTGGGGGCTCTGAGACCCCCAAAATCCGGGACCCCAATTTGGGGGGCTCCGAGACCCCCCCAAAAATCCGGGACCCCAATTTGGGGGCTCTGAGACCCCCAACCCCCCCAAAATCCGGGACCTCTGATTTGGGGGCTCTGAGACCTCCCAAAATCCGGGACCCCAATTTGGGGGCTCTGAGACCCCCCAAACCACCCCAAAATCCGGGATCCCCAATTTGGGGCTCTGAGACCCCCAAACCCCCCCAAAATCCGGGACCCCCAATTTGGGGGCTCTGAGACCCCAAACCCCCCCAAAATCCGGGACCCCCAATTTGGGGACTCTGAGACCCCCCAAACCGCCGAGACTCCCCCAAAATCCGGGACCCCTTCAATTCCTGGACCCCCAAATCTCCCCCAGACCCCTGAATCCCCTGAACCCCAAATGTCCCCCAGACCCCCAAATCTCCCTCAGACCCCCGGATCCCCCCAACCCCCCAGAATCTCCCCCAGATCTCTGAATCCCCCAAATCCCCCGAGCCCCCAGACCGCCCCCAGACCCTGGATCTCTCTGAACCCCCAAATCTCCCCCAGACCCCTGAATCCCCGAGCCCCCAGACCCCTGCAGACCCCTGAATCCCCTGAACCCCCAAATCTCCCCCAGACCCTTGAATCCCCCAGACCCCTGGATCTCTCTGAACCCCCAAATCCTCCTCAGACCCCTGAATCCTCCCAACCCCCTGGATCCCCCCAAATCCCCCCCAGACCCCCCGAATCCCCCCGACCCCTGGGTTCCTGAGTCCCCAGACCCCAAATCTCCCCAGACCCCGAATCCCCCCGAGCCCCCAGACCCCCTGCAGACCCTTGGATCTCTCTGAACCCCCAAATCCTCCTCAGATCCCTGAATGCCCCCAACCCCCGGATCCCCCGGACCCCCCGAATCCCCCAGACCCCTGAATCCCCCAGACCCTCCAGAATCCCCCGGGCCCCCAGACCCCGTCCAGACCCCTGAATCCCGTGAACCCCCAAATCTCCTCAGACCCTGAAGCCCCCAGACCCGGAATCCCCCCGAGCCCCCAGACCCCTGAACCCCCAAATTCTCCTCAGATCCCTGAATGCCCCAGACCCCCGAATCCCCCGGACCCCTCGGACCCCCGACCCCCGAATCCCCCCGGACCCCTGAGTCCCCCCAACCCCCGAATCCCCCGGACCCCCCGAATCTCCCCCGACCCCCGAAGCCCCCGGACCCCCGAGTCCCCCAACCCCCGGATCCCCCGGACCCCGGACCCCCGACCCCCGAATCCCCTGACCCCCGAAGCCCCCGGACCCCGAGTCCCCCTAACCCCGGAGCCCCCGGCCCCGGCCCTGCCCGGTCCCCGCGCCCCGCGGCCCCGGGTATTCTCGGGCCGTAACACGGATCCTCCGCCCGCGCTGTTATTGCTGGAGAATACGCGGAGCCGAGGGGACGCCCCGAGCCTCGGGACCCCCGGGACCCCCAGGACCCCCCCGGGAAGGGCGAGGCCGCAGAAGCCCCCGGCACGTCTGGAATCCCCCTGGGGACACTCGGGGACAGTCGGGAACAGCCCGAGGATCCCCGGGGACGCTCGGGAACCCGGGGAGCCCCGAGGAGAGGGGGGGGACGGGGGACAGCCGGGGACATTTGTGTGGCATTTGGGGACATCAGGGGGGCGTCTGGGGACACCCGGGGGCGTTTGGGGACACCCGGGGGGCGTTTGGGGACACTTTGGGGACACCCCGGGGGGCGTTTGGGGACATTTGTGTGGGTTTGGGGACATTTGTGTGGCATTTGGGGACATCTGGGTGGCATTTGGGGACCCTCGGTGACATTCGGGGGAGCTTTGTGTGGCCTTTGGGGACACTCCAGTGACTCAGGTGACCCTTGTGTGGCATTTGGGGACACTCAGGTGGCGTTTGGGGACATTCAGGTGGCATTTGGGGACATTTGTGTGGCATTTGGAGACATTCAGGTGGCATTTGAGGACCCTCGGGTGACATTTGGGGACATTTGGGTGACTTGTATGACCCTCAGGTGGCATTTGGGGACATTTGTGTGCATTTGGGGACATTCAGGTGGCATTTGAGGACACTCAGGTGGCATTTGGGGACATTTGGGTGACGTTTGGGGACATTCCAGTCACTTGTGTGACCCCCAGGTGGCCTTTGGGGACACTCAGGTGGCGTTTGGGGACATTCTGGTGGCATTTGGGGACATTTGGGTGATTGTGTGACCTTCAGGTGGCATTTGGGGACATTTGTGTGGATTTGGGGACATTTGGGGATACTTGGATGACTCTTGAGGACACTTGGGTGGCGTTTGGGGACATTCTGGTGACTTGTGTGACCCTTGTGTGGCATTTGGGGACACTCGGGTGGCATTTGGGGACATTTGTGTGGCGTTGAGTACTTGTGTGTGGCATTTGGGGACCCTTTGGGGACACTCAGGTGGCATTTGGGGACATTTGGGTGACTTGTGTGACCCTCAGGTGGCATTTGGGGACATTTGTGTGGATTTGGGGACATTTGTGTGGCATTTGGGGACCCTTTGGGGACCCTCAGGTGGCATTTGGGGACACTTGGATGACTTTTGAGGACCCTTGTGTGGCATTTGGGGACACTCAAGTGACTTGCATGACCATTGTGTGGCCTTTGGGGACCCTTGGGTGGCCTTTGGGGATACTTGTGTGGCATTTGGGGACATTCAGGTGGCATTTGGGGACCCTTTGGGGACCCTCGGGTGGCATTCGGGGAGCTTTGTGTGGCCTTTGGGGACACTCCAGTGACTCAGGTGACCCTTGTGTGGCATTTGGGGACATTCAGGTGGCATCTGGGGACATTCTGGTGGCATTTGGGGACATTTTGGTGACTTGTGTGACCCTCAGGTGGCATCTGGGGACATTTGTGTGGATTTGGGGACATTTGGGTGGCATTTGGAGACATTCAGGTGGCATTTGGGGACCCTTTGGGGACCCTTGTGTGGCATTTGGGGACACTTGGGTGGCGTTTGGGGTCATTCTGGTGACTTGTGTGACCCTCAGGTGGCATTTGGGGACATTCGGGTGGCATTTGGGGACACTTGTGTGACCCTTAATGACCTTTGGGGACATTCGTGTGACCCTTTAATGACCTTTGGGCACCCTCAAGTGACTCATGTCACCCTCGCGTGACCCTCAAGTGTCCCCCGTGTGACAATTGTGACCCTCGCGTGACAATTGTGACCCTGGCGCACGGGGTGGGCGTGTCCCCCTGCTCGCCCCGCCCCTTTGCACGCGCATCTCATTACCGCGGGGGCGGGAACGGCGCTGAGGGGAGGGCGAGCCACACTCTGATTGGCTGAGAGTCGCAGAGGCGGGAACAGCGCTGAGGGGAGCTGTGCTCTGATTGGCTGAGAGCCGTAGAGGCGGGAACAGCGCTGAGGAGAGCTGTGCTGGGATTGGCTGAGAGCCGCAGAGGCGGGAACAGCGCTGAGGGGAGCTGTGCTCTGATTGGCTGAGAGCCGCAGAGGCGGGAACAGCGGTGAGGGGCGGGCGAGCCGCGCTCTGATTGGCTGAGAGCCGCAGAGGCGGGAACGGCGCTGAGGGAGCTGTGCTCTGATTGGCTGAGAGACTCGCGCCCACCGTGGTGGGCGGGAAGAGCGCTGAGGGAGCCGTTACCTGATTGGCCAAGCCCTCGCGGCCGTTCCGGCGCTGAGGCGGAGCCGCGCTGTGATTGGCTGAGCGCTGCCGTGGCGCGCAGCTGATTGGCCGCCCGGCTCCGGCCATGGCGGCGGCGCTGGAGCGGGCTCTGGGGGGAGGCTCGGAGGCGCCGCTGCCGCCGCTGCCGGTGCTGGTGCTGGGCCCGGCGGGCTCGGGCCGCACCTCGCTGCTGCTGCGGACGGCGCTGGCGGAGCGGCGCGGACGGGCCCGCACGCTGTTCCTGGCGCCGAGCGCCATCCCGAGGCTCCCGGGAGGCCCCGGCGGAGCCGGCCCCGACCCGCGGGCGCTGCAGGTGAGCGGGGCCGGGGAGGAGGCCGCGAGGGAGAGGCGGGGTTGTGAGGGAGGGGCGGGGTTTGTGAGGGAGGGGCGGGGCTTGTGAGGGGCGCGGTTTGTGAGGGAAAGGCGGGGTTTGTGAGGAAGGGCGGGGTTTGTGAGAGAGGGGCAGGGTTTGTGAGGGAGGCGGGGTTGTTAGGAAAGGCGGGGTTTGTAAGTGATGGGCGGGGTTTGTGAGGGGGGGCGGGGTTTGTGACGACGGGGCGGGCGTGTGAGGGAGGCGGGGCCGTGTTTCTGTGGGCGTGGTTTTAGCGAATGGATTCCTGTGGGTGTGGTCACCACCGGGGGCGTGGTTTTGTCGCGGTTGTGGGCGTGGTTTGGGGACCCCCATTGATGGCGGCGTGTGAAACGCTTTGGGGCGCGGCCTGACTCTTGTCCCCTCTGTCTCCCTTTCCTCTTGCCCCCATCCCCTCTCTCCTCGTTTTCCCTCTCCTGTCCCCTGTCCCCCACTTACCCATCCTCTTCCCGCTGTCCCTTTGTCCCTTCTGTCCCCCTCTCCACCCTTGTCCCCTCTGTTCCTTGTCCCGTGTCCGCTCTGTCCCCGTATCCCCGTGTCCCTTTGTCCCGTCCCCTTTTGTTGCTCCCTATTCCCGTGTCCCTCTGTCCCCCCACATCCCTGTCCCCGCACCCGCAGCGCCTGGAGCTGCGCTACCCGCGCTCCCGCCGGGTGCTGTGTCGCGAGCTGCTGTGGCGGGTGTGGCTGTGCGCGCAGCCGCCGGCGCTGCTGCTGCTGGACAGGCTGGAGCGCTACCTGGGGCGGTGCCCGGCCGTGCCGTGGCGCCTGTGCCGCGCTGCTGCTGGAGCTGACGCGCGGCGCCCGCGGCCCCGCAGCTGGTGGCGGCGCTGCGCTGTCCCCTGGCCGGGCCGCAGCTCCTGGCGCCGCTGCTGCGCCTTCTTCCCGGCGCGCTGCCGCCTGAGCCCGCCCGCGGGCACCGCCCGGCGCCAGCCGCGCGTGGTGACGCTGCGCTGCCCCGAGCGCGCCCGCCGCTGGCGGCTGCGGCTGGAGCCGGCGCGGGGCCGGGGACGGCGACAGCGACAGCGACAGCGACAGGAGAACAGCGGCAGCGACAGGGAGACAGCGAGCAGCGACTGCGGCTGCGGGGGGACGGCGACAGCGAGGAGCGCTGGGCGTGACACGGCCAGAGTGACACGGACCCGGTGGTGGCACAGCCAGCCCGGGGTGACACGGACTCGGTGTCGCCCCCACCGGTGACAAAGACTCGATGTCATCCCCCACGAGTGGCAAGGACCTCGATGTCACCCCCCCGAGTGGCAAGGACCTCGATGTCACCCCCTCTGGTGACACGGACCCCATGGTGACACTCGGGCTCAGTGCCACCCCTCCTGGTGACACAGAGCCAATGGTGGCAGGGACCCGATGGGTGACTACGGGTCTGTTGTCACCCCTTTGGTGACACGGACTCAGTGTCACTCCCCCACGCGGGTGACGGGGGCTGTGACGTCACCCCTCCGTCACGAGTGACAAGGACCCGGTGGGTGACACGTTCCCAGTGCCCGGTGACGTCATTCCGCGCTGTGCTGGGGACACGGGCGGGGCCGGGGTGACGCGGTGCCAGGTGTCCCCACCCGCGGCAGCTGCGCGCTCCCGATAAGCGTTATCAGCCCCTCCCCGCCGGGCTGGGGCCGCCCCCGGGGCCCCAGCGGCACCAGAGCGTCCCCAGAGTGTCCCAGTGCTCCTGTCCCAGTGCTCCCAGTGCTCCCAGTGGCACCAGAGCGTCCCAGAGTGTCCCTGTCCCAGTGCCCTGTCCCAGTGCGTCCCAGTGTCCCTGTCCCAGTGCTCCCAGTGGCACCAGAGCGTCCCCAGAGTGTCCCAGTGCTCCTGTCCCAGTGCTCCCAGTCGCTCCCAGTGTCCCCAGAGTGTCCCAGTGCTCCCAGTGCTCCCAGTGGCACCCAGAGCGTCCCCAGAGTCCCTGTCCCAGTGCTCCCAGTGCTCCCAGTGCTCCCAGCTGTACCAGAGTGTCCCAGTGCTCCCAGCGTCCCAGAGCGTCCCAGTGTCCCAGTGCTCCCGTCCCAGTGCTCCCAGTGGCACCAGAGCGTCCCCAGAGTGTCCCAGTGCTCCCAGTCCCAGTGCTCCAGTGTCCCAGAGCGTCCCCAGAGTGTCCCAGTGCTCCTGTCCCAGTGCTCCCAGTCACTCCCAGTGTCCCCAGAGTGTCCCAGTGCTCCTGTCCCAGTGCTCCCAGTCGCTCCCAGTCACTCCCAGTCACTCCCAGTGTCCCCAGAGTGTCCCAGTGCTCCTGTCCCAGTGCTCCCAGTCGCAGCTCCCAGTGTCCCCAGGGCGTCCCAGTGTCACTCCCCAGTCCCTCCCAGTCCATCCCAGTGTCCCCAGTGGCTCTGTGGTGCCGGTGTCACTTTTATTGTACAAAATCATTAAAAAACCCAAAGCAGGCGGAATTCGCTGTCCCCCCGACCCCGTGTGTGAGCGTCACCGTGATGTCACATCCCCTTTATGATGACGTCACACGTGCCACGTGTCCCCCTGCGATGATGTCACTGTGTCCCCCTGTGTGACTCCACGGGGTGAGTTCCCCACGATGACGTCATCTGTCCTGTCCGTGTGACGTCACCGTGACGCGTCCCTCCTGCCGTGACGTCACCTGCCCCTTCGGTGTGACGTAACCGTGACACGCCCCTGTCCTTGTGACGTCACCGTGGCGCGTCCCCTGCGTGATGACATCATTGTGCAGTGTGACGTCATCCTGACAAGTCCCTTCTGTCGTGAACGTCCCCCGTCCCCTCCGCGATGACGTCATTGTTCCACGTGTGACGTCACCGTGTTGTTCCCCCGTGTCGTGGTGCCATCAGCCCCTCCTGCGTGACGTCATTGTGCCTTGTGTGACATCAGAGACGTGTCCTCTCTGTGATGACGTCGTTGTGCCCCCGTGTGACGTCATCCCGAGTCCCTTCCGTGATGACATCACCGTCCTTTCCACGCGACATCGCTGTGTGATGACGTCACTGTGCCCTGTCCCCTCTGCGATGGCGTCGCCGTGTGCTCATGAAGCGTCATCCCAAGTCCTTTAGGTGATGACATCACCGTGCTATGACATCAGATACGCCCTTCTGCGATGACGTCATTGTTTCCCCATATGATGTCACGCTAAGTCCATTATGCCATGACGTCACCCATCGTTTCCATGTGATGTCACTCGCGCGTCCCCTCCGCTGATGACGTCATTGTGGCCCCCGTGTGACGCCATCCCTTCTCCGATGACATCATCCGTCCTTCCAGCGTGGCGTCACACGCGCGACGACGACACCGCTCCATTGTGACGTCAGCGGCGGCCGTCAGGAGCAGATGACGTAATGGGGGCGTGTCCGTCCCACTTGGGGGCGGGGCCCTTGGGGGGCGGGGCCAGGTTGGCGTAGGGGAGGGGCGCAGCAGGGCGGAGCCGGGCTCGAACAGCGTGTACTCGAAACTGGGGCGAGGGGAGGGGCCCGCGGGGGGGGAGCCGCGCGCGGGGGCAGGGTCAGCGGGGCCGGGGGGCAGGGCCAGGGCGGGAGCCCCGGCCCCTCCCCACCTCCTCCACCGAGTCCTCGGCCTCCAGCGGGGGGAGGGGCGGGGGGCGCAGGGGAGCCAGGCTCTGGCACAGCCACAGCTGCGGGAGGGAAAGGGTTAAACGGCTCAGAAACCTCCCAAAAATATCCCCATCCCAAAATATCCCCAAAAATCCTCCAAAATATCCCCAAAATCACCCAAAATATCCCCAAAAATCACCCAAAATATCCCCAAAATATCCCCAAAAATCGCCCAAAATATAACCAAAAATCGCCCCAAAATATCCCCCAAAAATCACCCAAAATATCCCCAACAATCATAAAAATATCCCCAAAAATCACCCAAAATATTCCCAAAAGTCACCCAAAATATCCCCAAAAATCGCCCAAAATATCCCCAAAAATCATCAAAAATATCCCCAAAAATCACCCAAAATATCCCAAAAAATCACCCCAAATATCCCCAAAATCACCCAAAACATCCCCCAAATATCCCCCAAAAACCCCCAAAATATCCTCGAAATCACCCAAAAACATCCCCGAAAATCACCCAAAAACCCAAAACATCCCAAAAAATCCCCAAAATCTGCTCCAAACCCCCACCCCAAATCCTCCCCGTGCCCTGTACCCCAGAGCCCCCAAATCTCCAAAATTCCCAAAAATCCCCCAAAATGCCCATCCTGACCTGGAAGTTGCCGCCCGTAGAGCCTGAAGAAACCCTCGAACTCCCGCTCGGGGCCCGGGACCGGCGGCCACAGCTTAAGCACGGAGGCGTGCTGGGGACCCCAAAATATCACTGAGACCCCCAAAATATCAGAGAGACCCCAAAATATCATAGAGACACCCCAAATACGCCCCACAGCTCGGCACGGAGGCGTCCTGGGGACCCCAAAATGTCAGAGACACCCCAAAATATCATAGGGACCCCCAAAATATCATAGAGACCCCAAATACACCCCACAGCTCGGCACGAGCGTCCTGGGGACCCCAAAACTCACTGAGACCCCCAAAATGTCATAGAGCCCCAAAATATCACTGACACACCCCAAATACACCCCACAGCTCGGCACGAGCGTCCTGGGGACCCCAAAATGTCAGAGACACCCCAAAATATCATAGAGACACCCCAAATACACCCCAAAATATCAGAGAGACCCCAAATACACCCCAAAATGTCACTGAGACCCCAAATACACCCCACAGCTTGGCACGGGCGTCCTGGGGACCCCAAAATGTCACTGAGACACCCCAAAATATCAGAGAGACCCCAAAATATCATAGAGACCCCCAAATACACCCCACAGCTCGGCACGAGCGTCCTGGGAACCCCAAAATCCTCCAGAGCTCCCAGTACCAGCGATGTCCCAGCAGTCCCAGTGCTCCCAGTCCATCCCAGTTCCCATCATCTCATTTCCAGTCCATCCCAGTCCCTCCCAGTCCCTCCCAGTCCCTCCAGTCCCCCAGTCCCAGTACCGGCGGTGTCCCAGCAGTCCCAGTGCTCCCAGTCCCTCCCAGTCCCTCCCAGTCCCTCCCAGTCCCTCCCAGTCCCCCCAGTGCCAGTACCGGCGGTGTCCCAGCAGTCCCAGTTCATCCCAGTCCCTCCCAGTCCCCCCAGTCCCTCCCAGTCCCCCAGTGCCAGTACCGGCGGTGTCCCAGCAGTCCCAGCGCTCCCAGTCCCCCCAGTCCCCTAGTCCCTCCCAGTCCCTCCCAGTCCCTCCCAGTGCCCCAGTGCCAGTACCGGCGGTGTCCCAGCAGTCCCAGTTCATCCCAGTCCCTCCCAGTCCCTCCCAGTCCCCCCAGTGCCAGTACCGGCGGTGTCCCAGCAGTCCCAGTGCTCCCAGTCCCTCCCAGTCCCTCCCAGTCCCTCCCAGTCCCATTCCCAGTCCCTCCCAGTCCCTCCCAGTCCCTCCCAGTCCTCCCAGTCCCCCCAGTCCCAGTACCGGCGGTGTCCCAGCAGTCCCAGTGCTCCCAGTCCCAGCAGCAGCAGCACCAGCAGAGAGGAGAGACCCAGCGTGACCCCGTCCAGGTCTGGGGACAGCGGGGACACACAGGAAGTGACACAGCGGGGTGACACGGGGTGACACAACAGGTGACACAATGGGTGACACATTGGGGACACACAGGGGTGACACAGGGTGACACAATGGGGACACACAGGGTGACAAGGGGTGACACATTTAGGGACATCAGGGACACATTTGGGGACATTGGGGTGACACAGGGGTGACACATTGGGGACACAATGGGTGACACAATGGGTGACACATTGGGGACACAATGGGTGACACATTTAGGGACATCGGGGGACACATTTGGGGACATTGGGGACACAGGAGTGGCACAGGGGGACACACGGGAATGACACAGGTGACACAGGGGTGTGACACAGGAGTGACACATTGGGGACATTGGGGACACACAGAGGTGACAAGGGGTGACACATTTAGGGACATCGGGGACACATTTGGGGACATTGGGGTGACACGGGGGACACAGGAGTGGCACATTGGGGACACACAGAGGTGACAAGGGGTGACACATTTGGGGACATCGGGGGACACAAGGGTGACACATTTGGGGCATTGGGGACACAGGGTGTGGCACAGGTGACACGGGGTGACACAAGGGGGACACATTTGGGGACACACGGGTGACACAGGGGATAAGACAGGGGTGACACAGGGGACACAGGTGACACGGGGGGTGACACAGGGGGGTGACACAAGGGGGTCACCTGGTGCTCAGGGACCCCCGTGTCCCCCAAGTGTCTCTGTGTGTCCCCAGTGTCCCCAGTCCCCCAATCCCCCAGTATCCCCAGTATCCCCAGTGCCCCAGTGTCCCCAGTCCCCTCAGTGTCCCCAGTATCCCCAGTATCCCCAGTATCCCCAGTGCCCCAGTATCCCCAGTGCCCCAGTATCCCCAGTGCCCCAGTGTCCCCAGTCCCCCAATCCCCCAGTATCCCCAGTATCCCCAGTGTCCCCAGTGTCCCCAGTGCCCCCAGTGTCCCCAGTATCCCCAGTGCCCCAGTCCCCCAGTGTCCCCAATCCCCCAGTGTCCCAGTGCCCCAGTATCCCCAGTATCCCCAGTGCCCCAGTATCCCCAGTGCCCCAGTGTCCCAGTCCCCCAATCCCCCCAGTATCCCCAGTATCCCCAGTGTCCCCAGTGTCCCCAGTCCCCCAATCCCCCCAGTATCCCCAGTGTCCCCAGTCCCCCAGTATCCCCAGTCCCCCCAGTGCCCCAGTGTCCCCAGTATCCCCAGTGCCCCAGTCCCCCAGTGTCCCCAATCCCCCAGTGTCCCAGTGCCCCCAGTATCCCCAGTATCCCCAGTGCCCCAGTGTCCCCAGTCCCCCAATCCCCCAGTATCCCCAGTGTCCCCAGTATCCCCAGTGTCCCCAGTATCCCCAGTATCCCCAGTGCCCCCAGTCCCCCAGTCCCCCAGTGTCCCCAGTGCCCCAGTATCCCCAGTGTCTGTCCCCAGTCCCCCAGTCCCCCAGTATCCCCAGTCCCCCAGTGTCTGTCCCCAGTCCCCCAGTGTCCCCAGTCCCCCAGTGTCTGTCCCCAGTCCCCCAGTGTCCCCAGTCCCCCAGTCCCCCAGTCCCCCAGTATCCCCAGTGTCCCCAGTCCCCCAGTCCCCCAGTCCCCCAGTATCCCCAATCCCCCAGTGTCCCCAGTATCCCCAGTGCCCCGAGTGTCCCAGTCCCCCCAATCCCCCAGTCCCCCAGTGCCCCCAGTGTCCCCAGCGCCACTCACCGGGGGCGGTGGTCGCGATCCCAGGGGGGCTCCAGAGGCTCCACCACCCGCCGTAGCTCAGCCCGTCCGGCCGCGCCCGCACCCGCACCGAGTAGGCGGTGCTGCCGTGAGCCCCCGACCCCTGCTCGCGCCGGCCCGCCGGGACCCCCACCTGGGCACCGAGGGGTTAAACGGGGGCAGGGACCCCAAAATTCCCACAGCGGACCCCAAAATCCACCCGGGAAATCGGGAACCCCGAAAAAACAACAGGGACCCCTGATCCCTGCACCGGGACCCCCACCTGGGCGGCAAGGGGTTAAACACACCGTGGGGACCCCAAAATCCCCACAACGGACCCCCAAAATCCACCCGGGAAATCGGGAACCCCCGAAAAAAACAACAGGGACCCTGATCCCCCGCCGGGACCCCCACCTGGGCAGGAAGGGGTTAAACACACCATAGGGACCCCAAAAACGCCATGGGGACCCCAAAATCTCCAAAAGGACCCCCAAATCCACCCGGGAAATCGGGAACCCCAAAAACAGAGCAGGGATCCCATAAAAACAGAACCGAGACCCTGATCCCCCGCCGGGACCCCCCACCTGGGCGGGAAGGGGTTAAACTTACACCGTGGGGACCCCAAAATCCACACAACGGACCCCAAAATCCACCCGGAAATCGGGAACCCCGAAAAAACAACAGGGACCCTGATCCCCCGCCGGGACCCCCACCTGGGCACCGAGGGGTTAAACACACCATAGGGACCCCAAAAACACAATGGGGACCCCAAAAACGCAATGGGAACCCCAAAATCTCCAAAAGGACCCCCAAAATCCACCCGGGAAATGGAAATCCCAAAAACAGAGCAGGGATCCCATAAAAACACAACAGGGACCCCTGATCCCTGCACCGGGACCCCCGCCTGGGCGGGAAGGGGAGTTAAACGGGGGCAGAGACCCCAAAAACACCATGGGGACCCCAAAATCTCCAAAAAGGACCCCAAAATGCACCCGGGAAATCGGAAACCCCAGAAAAACAACAGGGACCCCATAAAAACACAACAGGGACCCCTGATCCCTGCACCGGGACCCCACCTGGGCGGGAAGGGGTTAAAAACACAATGGGGACCCCAAGAACACCATGGGGACCCCAAAATCCCCAAAAGGACCCCCAAAAATCCACCCGGGAAATGGAAACCCCAAAAAAACAACAGGGACTCCCCCCGCTCCAGCCGGGACCCCACCTGGGCAGGAAGGGGTTAAAAACACAATGGGGACCCCAAAAACACAATGGGGACCCCAAAATCCACCTGGGACCCCAAATCCCCCCCAAGGGACCTAAAATTCCCCTCCCTGGACCCCAAATCACCCCCAGGGACCCCAAAATTTGCCGAGGGAACCCAAAACTCCCCAGGGACCCCAAAACCCCCAAAACCTCCCCACGAGACCCCAAAATGCCTCCCAGAGACCCCAAATCGCCCCCAGGGACCCCAAAACCTCCTCAAGGAACCCCAAAACCCCCAAAAGACCCCAAAAACCTCCTCAAAGGACCCCAAAATTCCCCCAGGGACCACAAATCTCCTCCCTGGGACCCCAAATCCTCCCAAGGGACCCCAAAACTCCCCAGGGAACCCAAAACCTCCCAAGGGACCCCAAAACTCCCCAGGGACCCCAAATCCTCCCAAGGGACCCCAAAACTCCCCCAGGGACCCCAAAACCCCCAAAAACCTCCCCACGGGACCCCAAAATGCCTCCCAGAGACCCCAGATCGCCCCCAGGGACCCCAAAACCTCCTCAAAGGACCCCAAAATTCCCCCAGGGTCCCCAAATCTCGTCCCTGGGACCCCAAATCGCCCCCAAGGGACCTCAAAACTCCCCAGGGACCCCAAAACCTCCCAAGGGACCCCAAATCGCCCCCCAAGGGACCCCAAAACCTCCCAAGGGACCCCAAAACTCCCCAGGGACCCCAAAACCTCCTCAAGGAACCCCAAAACCCCCAAAAGACCCCAAAACCTCCTCAAAGGACCCCAAAATTCCCCCAGGGTCCCCAAATCTCCTCCCTGGGACCCCAAATTGTCCCACAGGGACCCCAAATCTCCTCCCTGGGACCCCAAATTGTCCCACAGGGACCCCAAAACTCCCCGAAGGAGCCCAAATCGCCCCCCAAGGGACCCCAAAACTCCCCCAGGGACCCCAAAACCTCCCAAGGGACCCCAAAACCTCCCAAGGAACCCCAAAATCCCCCCAAAAGCCCCGAAGTGACCCCAAATCACCCCCAGAGCCCCCAATTCCCCCCCAAATCCCCCAAATCCCCCTCAGCCCCCCAGCTGCCCCCCGCACCCCAAATTCTCTCTCACCGTTTTCGGGGGCCCCCGGGGGCTCAGGGCGAGCTCGAAGACCAGGCTGGAGTGCAGGTAGGGCCCGGGGGCGGCGCCCAGCGCACGCACAGCTCCCCCGCGCCCCCCGGCCGACACCGACACGTTCTGGGGGGCCCCGGCAGCACTGGGGGGGGGGCAGGTCAGGGGCACCCTAAAAATCACAGACCCCCAAAAACCCCGAGTTCACCCCAAAAATCCCCCTGAAAATACCGAATTCACCCCAAATTCTGCCCCCCGACACGTTCTGGGGGACCCCGGCAGCACTGGGGGGGCAGGGTCAGGGGCACCCAAAAATCACAGACCCCAAAAACCCCAATGCACCCCAAAATCCCCCTGAAAATACCCCAAAAATCCCCCGAATTCACCCCAAATTCACCCAAATTCTGCCCCCCGGCACGTTCTGGGGGGCCCCGGCAGCACTGGGGGGGGCAGGGTCAGGGGCACCCCAAAAATCACAGACCCCAAAACCCCCAATTCACCCCAAAAATCCCCCCTGAAAATACCCCCAAAAATCCCCCGAATTCAGCCCAAATTCACCCAAATTCTGCCCCCGGCACGTTCTGGGGGGCCCCGGCAGCACTGGGGGGAGGGGCAGGGTCAGGGGGCACCCCAAAAATCACAGACCCCAAAAACCCCAATTCACCCCAAAAATCCCCCATAAAACCCAAAAATTCACCCCAAATTCTCCCCCAAAACTCCAAAATCCCCCCCAAAGGTCTGAGCCCCCAAAATCCCCCCGAGACCCCCCCAATGGTCTGAACCCCCAAAATGCCCTCCAAAATCCCCCCAAATCCCCCCAAAAATGCCCCCTAAAGGTCTGACCCCCAAAAATTCCCTAAAAATCTCCCCAAAGGGTCTGACCCCCCAAATCCCCCCAAAAATCCCCCTTAAACATCTGACCCCTCCAAAATCCCCCCAAAATCGCTCTCCCAAGGTCTGACCCCCCAAAAAATCCCCCCAAAAATCCCCCCAAAGGGTCTGACTCCCCAAAATCCCCCTCCCAAGGTCTGACCCCCCCAAATTCCCCCAAATCCCCCAGGGGCTCTGACCCCCCAAATCCCCCCAAAAATCCCCCCTTAAACATCTGACCCCTCCAAAATCCCTCCCAAAATCGCTCTCCAAAGGTCTGACCCCCCCAAATCCCCCCAAATCCCCCCAGAGGCTCTGACCCCCCCCAAAATCCCCCTCCCAAGGTCTGACCCTCCCAAATCCCCCCAAAAATCCCCCCAGAGGCTCTGACCGCCCAAATCCCCCAAATCCCCCAAAAATCCCCCCGAGGTCTGACCCCCAAGTCCCGCCCGTACCGACTTGGTCGATGTAGAGGGTCCGCTGGAACAGGGGCGGCTCGGGGGAGGGGGCTCCGGCCCCTTCTGGGGGGTCCCGGGGTCTCGGTGGCCCCGGGGGGGATCTCGGTGGTCCCGGTGGTTTCGGGGGGCTCTCGGGGGGTCCCGGTGGTCTCGGCGGTTTCGGGGGGATCCCGGTGGGGTCCCGGGTGGAGTCTCGGTGGTCCCGGCGGTTTCGGGGGGGGTCCTGGGGGTCCCGGTGTCCCCGGTGTCCCCGGGGGTGTCCCCGGGGGGTCCCGCGCAGCACGCGCAGCTCCAGCGGCACGAAGGTGACGGTGGCGGCCGCGGGCAGCGAGCACCAGAACCGGGCCCGGGGGCGGAGCCGCGAGCGGGAGCCGCGCCCCGGGGACAGCGGGACGGCCAGGAGGGGACAGTCCTGCCAGGGGTCCTGCCTGGGGGACAGGGGTCAGGGGTCAGGGGTCAGACAGGGGTCAGTCTGGGGTCAGCCAGGGGTCACACAGAACAACAGGACCGGGAGCCGCGCCCCCCGGGGACAGCGGGACGGCCAGGAGGGGACAGTCCTGCCAGGGGTCCTGCCTGGGGGGACAGGGGTCAGGGTCAGGGGTCAGACAGGGGTCAGCCAGGGGTCAGCCAGGGGTCACGGGTCAGCCAGGGGTCACACGGAACACAGGATCCCCCGGGGGACAGCGGGACGGCGAGGAGGGGACAGTCCTGCCAGGGGTCCTGCCTGGGGGACAGGGGTCAGACAGGGGTCACAGGGGTCAGACAGGGGTCACGGGTCAGCCAGGGGGTCAGCCAGGGGTCACACAGAACACAGGATCCCCCCGGGGACAGCGGGACGGCGAGGAGGGGACAGTCCTGCCAGGGGTCCTGCCTGGGGACACAGGGGGTCAGCCAGGGGTCTGGGGTCAGTCAGGGGTCAGGGGTCACTCAGGGGTCAGTCTGGGGTCAGCCAGGGGTCACACAGAACAACAGGACCGGGAGCCGCGCCCGGGGACAGCGGGACAGCGAGGAGGGGACAGTCCTGCCAGGGGTCCTGCCTGGGGACAGGGGTCAGCCAGGGGTCAGGGGTCAGTCTGGGGTCAGGGGTCAGCCAGGGGTCAGCCAGGGTCAGGGGTCAGTCTGGGGTCAGGGGTCAGCCAGGGGTCAGTCAGGGGTCAGTCAGGGGTCAGTCAGGGGTCAATGTGGGGGTCAGTCAGGGGTCAGTGAGGGGTCACCCAGGGGTCAGGGGTCACTCAGGTGTCAGGGGTCACTCAGGGTCAGGGGTCACTCACTCGAGGCGGAACTGCAGGCGGAAGCGCCCGCGGGTCAGGGGGCCCCGGGGTCAGTGAGGGGTCACTCAGGGGTCACACAGGGGTCAGTCAGGGGTCACTCAGGGTCACTCAGGGTCACTCAGGGGTCACTCAGGGTCACTCAGGGGTCACTCAGGGGTCAGGGGTCACTCACTCGAGGCGGAACTGGAGGTGGAAGCGCCACGGGTCGGGCTCCCCGGGGGTCAGTGAGGGGTCACTCAGGGGTCAGGGGTCAGGGGTCAGGGTCAGGGTCACTCACTCGAGGCGGAACTGCAGCCGGAAGCGCCGCGGGTCGGGCTCCCAGGGGGGTCAGTGAGGGGTCACTCAGGGGTCAGGGGTCAGGGGTCAGGGGTCAGGGGTCACTCACTCGAGGCGGAACTGCAGCCGGAAGCGCCGCGGGTCGGGCTCCCCGGGGGTCACTCAGGGGTCAGTGAGGGGTCAGTGAGGGGTCAGGGGTCAGGGGTCACTCAGGGGTCAGTGAGGGGTCACCCAGGGGTCACTCAGGGTCACTCACTCGAGGGCGGAACTGCAGGGCGGAAGCGCCAGCGGGTCGGGCTGGCCGGGGCTCACTCAGGGGTCAGGGATCAGGGGTCACTCAGGGTCACACAGGGGTCACTCAGGGTCACTCAGGGGTCACTCAGGGGTCAGGGGTCACTCACTCGAGGCGGAACTGCAGGCGGAAGCGCTGCAGGTCGGGCTCCCAGGGGGTCAGTGAGGGGTCACTCAGGGGTCAGTGAGGGGTCACTCAGGGTCACTCAGGGGTCACTCAGGGGTCACTCAGGGGTCAGGGGTCACTCAGGGGTCACTCAGGGGTCAGGGGTCACTCACTCGAGGCGGAACTGGAGGCGGAAGCGGCGCGGGTCGGGCTCCCCGGGGCTGTCCCAGAAGCAGCGCAGCTCGTGCAGCGTCCGCGAGAAACAGTGCGGGGGAGGGGCTCCGAGCGGCGCACGATGGACACTGCGGGACGGGGGTCACCGAGGGGTCACCGAGGGGTCAGCCAGGGGTCACGGGGTCACCGAGGGGTCAGCCAGGGGTCACCGAGGGGTCAGCCAGGGGTCACTGAGGGGTCACCGAGGGGTCACCGAGGGGTCACTGAGGGTCAGGGACACTGCGGGACGGGGGCAGGGGTCACTGAGGGGTCACTGAGGGTCACGGGGTCAGGGGTCACTGAGGGGTCAGCCAGGGGTCACCGAGGGGTCAGCCAGGGGTCACTGAGGGGTCAGGGACACTGCGGGACGGGGGCACCGAGGGGTCAGCCAGGGGTCACTCAGGGGTCAGCCAGGGGTCACGGGGTCAGGGGTCACTGAGGGGTCAGCCAGGGGTCACTGAGGGGTCACGGAGGGGTCAGGGATACTGCGGGACGGGGGGCACCGAGGGGTCACCGAGGGGTCAGGGACACTGCGGGACGGGGGTCAGGGGTCACCGAGGGGTCACCGAGGGGTCACCGAGGGGTCAGGGACACTGCGGGACGGGGGTCACTGAGGGGTCAGCCAGGGGTCACCGAGGGGTCACTGAGGTGTCACTGAGGGGTCACTGAGGGGTCACTGAAGGGTCACTGAGGGGTCACTCGGGGGTCACTGAGGGGTCACTGAGGGGTCACTGAGGGGTCACGGGGTCACTCAGGGGTCAGGGGTCACTCGGGGGTCACTCGGGGGTCACTCAGGGGTCACTCAGGGGTCAGGGGCACTGCGGACACGGGGTGACACAAGGGGGGTCACACGAGGGGTTTCCACACCAACCCCCAAAACCTCCCAAAATATCCCAAAACCCCAGAACTCACCCCAAGCCCCTCCCAAAACCTCCCAAAATTCCAAAATCCCCCAAAATACCCCCAAAACCCCCCGAAATCCCCCCAAAACACTGCGGGATCCACCCCCAAAATCCTCCTGACCCCCCAAAATCCCCCAAAATCCCCCCAAAACCCCCCAAACCTGAACCCTCCAAATTCCCCAAAACCGCCCCAATCTCCCCAAAAACCTCCCGAAAATCCCCCCAAAATCCCCCAAACTTCCCCAAAATCCACAAAATCCCCAAAATCCCCCCAAAACTCCCCTGAATTCCCCCAAATCTCCCCAAAACCTCCGAAAACTTCCCCGAAATTCCCCAAATCTCCCCCCAAACCCCCCAAAATCCCTAAAATCCCCCCCAAACTCCCCCCAAAATTCCCCCAAATCTCCCCCAAAACCTCCCAAAATCCTCCAAAATCCCCAAAAACCTCCCCAAAATCCCCCAAAACCGCCCCAAAATCCCCAAAAACCTCCCGAAAATCCCCCAAAACTCCCCCAAAACTCCTCCTAAGCCCCCCAAACCTCCCAAAACCTCCCAAAATCCTCCAAAATCCCTCAAACCTCCCACAAACCTCCCCGAAAACTCCCCGAATTCCCCAAAAACTTCCCTGAATTCCCCAAATCTCCCAAAACCCCAAAAACTTCCCCAAAATCCTCCAAAATCCCCAAAACCCCCCCGAAAACTCCCAAAAATCCCCCCCGAACCTCCTCAAGACCCCCTCAAAATCCCCCAAATTCCCTCCAAATCCCCCAAAAATGCCCCCAAAACCCCCGAAAAATCCCCTAAAATCCCCCAAATCCTCCCAAAATCCCCCAAACCCCCAAATTCCCTAAATTCCCCCAAATCCCCCAAAACTCCCCAAATTCCCCAAATCCCCCAAAAATCCCCCAAATCCCCCCAAAAATCCCCCAAATCCTCCCAAATCCTCCAAAAATCCCCCCCAAAATCCCCTAAATCCCCCAAAAACCCTAAATTCCCCCAAATTTCCCCAAATCCCCCAAATCCCCCAGAACCCCCCAAACCCCCCAAAAATCCCCCAAATCCCCTAAAAATCCCCTCTAATCCCCTAAAAATCCCCCAAATCCCCCAAATCCCCCAAATCCCCCAAATTCTCTCCCATCCCCCCAAATCCCCCCAAAACCCCCCAAATCCCCCCAGAACCCCCAAATCCCCCAAAACTCCCCCCAAAACCCCCCCAAATTCCCCCCAAATTCCCCCCAAATCCCCCCAAAACTCCCCCAAATTCCCCCAAATCCCCCAAATTCCCCCAAATCCCCCAAATCCCCCAAAATCCCCCCAAATTCCGCCCCCCAGTTCCTGGTACCTTCCTCCTCCAGCTCCGGGGGCTCTCGGGCCCCCGCGCCCCCGCGCGCCCCCCGGCCCGGGGGAGCCCCCAGGAGCGCCCCCAGCAGCAGTAGCGCCCCCGGCCCCGCCATGGCGGGTTTGGGGGATTTTGGGGTTTTTGGGGTTGTTTTTTGGGGGCCCCTGATAAGGCTGGGCCCGCCCCTCCCCCCAGGGCGGGGCTGGGCTGGGGGGAGATAAGGGAGGGAGGGGCTGGAGGAGGGGGAGGGGAGAGGTTTGGGAGCCCCAAAATCTTCCGGGGCAGCCAAAATCCGAACGGGGACCCCAAAAATCCAAACGGGACCCCAAAATCCAAAAGGGGACCCCAAAAATTCACACGGGGACCCCAAAATCCAAACGGGGACACCCAAAAATTCCCATTGGAACCCCAAAAATGCTCCCGGGAACCCCAAAATTCACACAAGGACCCCAAAAAGTGACCCAGGCACAGGGGGAGGGCACAGCGAGCTTTAATGGGAGAACTGGGATGGACTGGGATGGACTGGGATGGACTGGGAGGGACTGGGATTGGACTGGATTGTACTGGGTTTATACTGGGAAGGGCTGAGGGGAACTGGGGGGCACTGGGAGGGACTGGTGCATACTGGTTTATACTGGTTTGGACTGACTTATACTGGTTTGGACTGGTCTGTACTGGTCTATAGTGGTGTACACTGGTCCATACTGGTTTATACTGGTGCATACTGGTTTATACTACTCCACACTGGTCCATACTGGTTTACACTGGTCCATGCTGGTCTATACGGGTCCATACTGGTTTATGCTGGTTTATACTGGTCCATACTGGTTTATACTGGTGCATACTGGTTTATACTGGTCCATGCTGGTCTATACGGTTCCATACTGGTTTATGCTGGTTTATACTGGTCCATACTGGTTTATACTGGTGCATACTGGTTTATACTGGTGCATACAGGTCCGTACTGGTCCGTACTGGTCCATATCGGTTTGTACAGGTCCATACTGGTTTATACCGGTTCATACGGTTCCATACTGGTTTATACTGGTCCGTACTGGTTTATACTGGTCCATACTGGTTTATACTGGTGCATACTGGTTTATACTGGTTCATACTGGTCCATACGGGCCCATACTGGTCCATACTGGTTTATACTGGTCCGTACTGGTTTATGCTGGTTTATAGTGGTCCATACTGGTTTATACTGGTCCATACTGGTCTATAGGGTTCCAAACTGGTTTATGCTGGTTTATACTGGTCCATACTGGTTTATACTGGTCCGTACTGGTTTATACTGGTGCATACTGGTTTATACTGGTGCATACTGGTCCGCACTGGTCCGCACTGGTCCCTGGGCCGCGCCCCTCCCCCCCTGCAGCAGGAGCCGCGCGCGGCGCTTGAGCAGAGCCCGGGATGGGGGAGGGGCGGGGGCGGCCTCGTCTGGGGGGAGGGGGCGCGGTCAGGGACCCCAAAAACACCCAAAATACACCCGAAAACACCCAAAATACACCCAAAAAAACCCTAAAAATACACCCAAAAAAACCCAAAATACACCCCAAAAATACCCAAAAACACCCAAAAAATACCCCAAAATACCCAAAACCACCCAAAAATATCCAAAAACACCCAAAAAACACCAAAAATACCCAAAATACCCAAAATACCCAAAAATACCCAAAACCCACCAAAAACACCCAAAAACCCCAAAAAACATCCAAAATACCCCCCAAAATACCCCGAAATACCCAAAATACACCCAAAACCACCCAAAATACACCCGAAAAATACCCAAATATACCCAAAAACCACTCAAAAATACCCAAAACCACCCAAAATACACCCAACAATACCCCAAAAATACCCAAAACCACCCAAAAATATACAAAAAACCCCAAAAATCCCTAAAACCCACAAAAAAATACCCAAAACACCCAAAATACACCCAAAAATACCCAAAACCCCCAAAACACCCAAAAACACCCAAAAACACCCAAAAACACCCAAAATACAAAAAAACCCCCAAAATACCCAAGAAACACCTAAACCACCCAAAATACACCCAAAAATACCCCAAAAATTACCCGAAAATACCCAAAAAACCCAAAAAAACACCCAAAACACCCAAAATACACCAAAAATACCCAAAATCACCCGAAAACCACCCCAAAAACACCCAGGGACCCCCAAAACCCGCCCCAAATCCTCTCAGGGACCCCAAAAACACCCAAAAACACCCAAAAATACCAAAAATACCCAAAATACTCTAAAAATACCCAAAATCACCCAAATCCCCCCCAAAATCCCCCTCAGGGACCCCAAAATTCCCCCAAAACCTCCAAGAGCCCCCCAAAATCACCCCAAAACCCCCAGGGACCCCCAAAATCCCCCAGGGACCCCCAAAATCCCCCCAGGGACCCCCAAAATCTCCTCTGGGACCCCCCAAAATCCCAAAAATCCCCCAAACCCCCTCAGGGATGCCCAAAATCCCCCAGGGACCCCCAAAACCACACAGGGACCCCCAAAACCTCCCAGGGACCCCCAAAACCACACAGGGACCCCCAAAACCCCCCAGGGACCCCCAAAACCACCCGGGGATCCCCCAAAACCCCCCAGAGACCCCCAAAATCCGCCCCGCCCCCCTCACCCTCAGAGCTGGGGGGGCAGCGCCGGGGCTCCTCCTGCTGCGGCCGGGGGGCTGGGGGACCCCAAAAATGGGTCAGGGGACCCCAAAATCCGTCAGGGGACCCCAAAATTTGTCAGGGGTCCCCAAAAATGGATCTGGGGACCCCAAAAATGGGTCAGGGGACCCCAAAAAACCCCAAAACCAGAAACCGGGACTCCAAAAATGGGTCAGGGGACCCCAAAAACAGCAATGGGGACCCAAAAATCCGTCAGGGGGACCCCAAAAATGGGTCAGGGGACCCCAAAAACAGCAATGGGGACCCCAAAAACCCCAAAACCAGAAACCGGGACCCCAAAATGGGTCAGGGGACCCCAAAAATGGGTCTGGGGACCCCAAAATCCATCAGGGGACCCCAAAAACAGCAATGGGGACCCGAAAAACCCCCAAAACCAGAAACCGGGACCCCAAAAACCCCAAACCAGTGACCGGGACCCCAAAATCCATCAGGGGACCCCAAAAACCAGAAACCGGGACCCCAAAATGGGTCAGGACCCCCAGACCCCCCAAAATCAGCTCAGGACCCCTTGGACCCCCCAAAATGGGGTCAGGGCCCCCAAATCCAGGTCAGGACCCCCAAATTTGCTCAGACCGCCCCCCCAAAGTGGGCTCAGGACCCCCAAATCCCTCCCCCAAAATGGACTCGGGACCCCCAAAATGAATTCGGGGCCCCCAAATCCCCCCCAAAATGGACTCCAGGACCCCCCCAGACCCCCCAAATTGACTCCAGGACCCCCCAAAATGGACTCAGGACCCCCAAATCCAGGTCAGGACCCCCAAATTTGCTCAGACCCGCCCCCCCAAAGTGGACTCCAGGACCCCCCAAATCCCTCCCCCAAAATGAACTCGGGACCCCCCAAATCCCCCCCAAAATGGACTCCGAGACCCCCCCAGACCCCCCAAATTAACCCAGGACCCCCAAAATTGAGTCAGGACCCCCAAAATGGACTCGGGACCCCCAAATCCGCCCCCAAAATTGACTCGGGACCCCCAGACCCCCCAAATGGGGATCAGCACCCCCAAAATCAGCTCAGGACCCCCCCAAATTCTCACCTGTGGGGGGCTCTCGGGGGTCCCGGGCGGGTTTTGGGGGTCCTACCCGCCCCCGCAGCCGCTCCCGCAGCAGCTGCAGCAGCGCCTGGGGTCGGGGGAGGGG
The DNA here is from genome assembly GCA_034336685.1 of Luscinia luscinia. Taxonomy (NCBI): domain Eukaryota; kingdom Metazoa; phylum Chordata; class Aves; order Passeriformes; family Muscicapidae; genus Luscinia; species Luscinia luscinia. The sequence continues at coordinate 170,365 of JAKWBO010000062.1, read as the reverse complement.
CGCCCCGGATCCTGGGGAGGGGCAAAACAGCTCACCTGGGCAGGTGTGTGCCCAAAACAGCTCACCTGGGCAGGTGTGTGCCCAAAACAGCTCACCTGGGCAGGTGTGTGCCAAAACAGCTCACCTGGGCAGGTGTGACCCAAAAACAGCTCACCTGGGCAGGTGTGCTCAAAAACAGCTCACCTGGACAGGTGTGTGCCCAAAAACAGCTCACCTGGACAGGTGTGTGCCCAAAACAGCTCACCTGGGCAGGTGTGACCCAAAACAGCTCACCTGGGCAGGTGTGCCCAAAAACAGCTCACCTGGACAGGTGTGTGCCCAAAAACAGCTCACCTGGACAGGTGTGTGCCCAAAACAGCTCACCTGGGCAGGTGTGACCCAAAAACAGCTCACCTGGGCAGGTGTGTGCCCAAAACAGCTCACCTGGGCAGGTGTGACCTAAAAACAGCTCACCTGGGCAGGTGTGTGCCCAAAAACAGCTCACCTGGGCAGGTGTGTGCCAAAAACAGCTCACCTGGGCAGGTGTGTGCCCAAACAGCTCACCTGAGCAGGTGTGTGCCCAAAACCAGCTCACCTGGGCAGGTGTGACCCAAAAACAGCTCACCTGGACAGGTGTGACCTCAAAAACAATCCCCTCACCTGTCCCAGGTGTGTCCCAGGTGTGTGTTACCTGTCCAGGTGTTTGTCACCTGTCCCAGGTGTGTGTTACCTCTCCCAGGTGTATCTCAGGTGTGTCTCACCTGTCCCAGGTGTGTCCCAGGTGTGTCCCAGGTGTGTGTTACCTGTCCCAGGTGTGCCCATCCCCTCACCTGTCCCAGGTGTGTGTTACCTGTCCCAGGTGTGCCCATCCCCTCACCTGTCCCAGGTGTGTCAGGAGTCTCTCCAGCCGAGCCGAGGCCCCGCCCAGGGCGTGGCTCACCTGTGCTAGGTCTCTCCGTGCGGCGGCCACGCCCCCGCGCTGGGGGGAGGGGTCCCTACGACCCCAGAGGGAGCTCAGGTGTGCACAGGTGTGCTCAGGTGTGCCCCAGGTGTGTCCCAGGTGCTCCCAGGTGTGTCCCAGGTGTCCCCAGGTGTCCCCAGCTGTGCCCAGGTGTTCCCAGGTGTGTCCCTGGTGCTCCAGGTGTCCCCAGGTGTCCCCAGCTGTGCCCAGGTGTTCCCAGGTGTGTCCCTGGTGCTCCAGGTGTCCCCAGGTGTCCCCAGGTGTCCCCAGGTGTCCCCAGGTGTGCCCAGCTGTGCCCAGGTGCTCCCAGGTGTGTCCCCAGGTGTCCCCAGGTGTCCCCAGGTGTGCCCAGGTGTGTCCCAGGTGTGTCCCAGGTGCTCCCAGCTGTGCCCAGGTGTGCCTCACTCACCTCCCAGGTGTGTTCCAGGTGTCCCAGCCGTGCCCAGGTGTGTCCCAGCCGCTCCCAGGTGTGTCCCAGGTGCTCCCAGGTGTGTCCCAGGTGTGTCCCAGCTGTGCCCAGGTGTGTCCCAGGTGTGCCTCACTCACCTCCCAGGTTGTGTTCCAGGTGTCCCAGCCGCTCCCAGGTGTGTCCCAGCCGTGCCCAGGTGTGTCCCAGGTGCTCCCAGGTGTGTCCCAGGTGTGCCCAGGTGTGTCCCAGGTGCTCCCAGGTGTGTCCCAGGTGTGCCCAGGTGTGTCCCAGGTGTGCCCAGGTGTGTCTCAGGTGCTCCCAGGTGTGTCCCAGCCGTGCCCAGGTGTGTCCCAGGTGTGCCCAGGTGTGTCCCAGGTGTGCCCAGGTGTGTCCCAGGTGTGCCCAGGTGCTCCCTCGCAGCCGCCCCCCCGCAGAGCCGCTGGCCTCAGCCCGGAGCCGGGACAGAGACTGGGACAGGTGAGACACCTGGGACACCTGGGACAGGTGAGAGACAGGTGAGAGACAGGTGAGACACCTGGGACAGGTGAGATACAGGTGATACACCTGGGACACCTGGGACAGGTGAGAGACAGGTGAGAGACAGGTGAGATACAGGTGAGACACCTGGGACAGGTGAGATACAGGTGAGAGACAGGTGAGAGACAGGTGAGACAGGTGAGATACAGGTGAGACACCTGGGACACCTGGGACAGGTGAGATACAGGTGAGACAGGTGAGACACCTGAGACAGGTGAGACAGGGACAGGTGACCCTCAGGTAACACAGGTGACCCTCAGGTGACACCCAGGTGCACACAGGTGCACACAGGTGAGACAGGTGACATTAATGACACACAGGTGACCCTCAGGTGACACAGGTGACACTCAGGTGACATTAATGACACACAGGTGACACAGGTGAGACACCTGGGACAGGTGAGACAGGGACAGGTGACCCTCAGGTGACCCTCAGGTGACACAGGTGACACTCAGGTGACACAGGTGACCCTCAGGTGACATTAATGACACACAGGTGTGATAGGTGAGACACCTGGGACAGGTGAGACAGGGACAGGTGACCCTCAGGTAACACAGGTGACCCTCAGGTGACACAGGTGCACACAGGTGACACAGGTGATATTAATGACACACAAGTGACACAGGTGAGACACCTGGGACAGGTGACCCTCAGGTGACATTAATGACCCTCAGGTGACCCTCAGGTGACACTGGGGGGTCTCACCTGTGGCCGGGCTCTGGTGGGCGTGGCCCGGGGCGGTGTCACCGCTGACGTCACCGCCGCTGACGTCACCGCCGCTGACGTCACCGCGGGGGTCCCCGGGGGTCTCGGGGGTCCCCGCAGGGGGGCGATGGGGGGCGATGGGGGCTCCCTGCCCCTCCCCCCACGGCGGCCACACCTGGGGGGCTCGGGCTGGGGGGAGGGATAGAGGGGGATGGGACCCCCAAAATTCCCCCAAATTCCTTTAGAGACCCCAAAACCCCCAAAATCCCCCCAAAATCCCCCCCCCAAATCCCTTCAGAGACCCCCAAAATCCGCCCAAAATCCTTCAGGAATCCCCAAAATCCCCTCCCCCCAGATCCCCCAAAATTCCTTCAGAGACCCCAAAAATCCCCCCAAATTCCTTCAGGAATCCCCCAGAGTCCCCCAAAATCTCCCCCTGTGCCCCCCCAAATCTCCCCTAAATCCCCCCAAATTCCCCTGTGCCCCCTCCCCAAAATTTTCCCCCAAATCCCCCAAATCCCCCCAAATTTCCCCCCAAATCCCCCAACCCCCCAACCCCCCGTACCTCTCCCCGCGGTTCCGGCGCCCCCTCCCGCCGGGACCCCCGGACCTGGGGGGGCAAGGGGGTCGAAGGGTCCAGAGATGTGGGGGACCCCTGACACAGAGAGACCCCCAATCCATCCCCCTCCCGAATTTGGAGCCCCCCAATCCATAGAGACCCCAAATCCGGCCCCCCCCCAAATTTGGAGCCCCCCCCCTAATCTATGGGGACCCCCAAATCCAGCCCCCCAATTTGGGACCCTCCCAATCCATGGGGACCCCCCAATCGATCCCCCCTCAATTTGGGACCCCCCAATCTAGAGCCCCCCAACCCATAGAGACCCCCCAATTTGGAGCCCCCCAATCCAGGACCCCCAATTTGGGACCCCCAATCCATGGAGACCCCCTAATTCCACTCCCCCAATTTGGGACCCTCCCAATCCATGGGGACCCCCCCAATTTGGAGCCCCCCAATCTAGAGCCCCCAATCCATAGAGACCCCCACAATTTGGAGCCCCCCAATCCAGGACCCCCAGTTTGGGACCCCCCCAATCTATGGGGACCCCCCCAATCCATCCCCCTCAATTTGGGACCCCCAATCTACAGCCCCCAACCCATAGAGACCCCCCAATCCAGCCCCCCCCCAATTTGGGGTCCCCCCTCAACCCAGGACCCCCAATTTGGGGACCCCCAATTTGGAGCCCCCCAATCCAGCTCCCCCCAATTTGGGACCCCCAAATTTGGAGTCCCTCCTCAATCCAGCCCCCCCCCCCCCAATTTTGGCTCCCCCCGGTACCTGTCGGTTCCCGCCCCTCCCCCCGGCCCTGCAGCCCCTGCAGCCTCCTGCGCCTGCGCAGCAGCTCCGCCTCGGCCCCGCCCAGCAGCGCGCGGGCCCGCAGCGCCTCGGCCTGCGCAGGTGAGAGACAGGTGGGACAGGTGAGACAGGTGAGACAGGTGAGAGACAGGTGAGACAGGTGAGACAGGTGAGACAGGTGAGACAGGTGGGACAGGTGAGACAGGTGAGACAGGTGAGACAGGTGGGACAGGTGAGACAGGTGAGACAGGTGGGACAGGTGGGACAGGTGAGACAGGTGAGACAGGTGAGACAGGTGAGAGACAGGTGAGACAGGTGGGACAGGTGAGACAGGTGAGACAGGTGAGACAGGTGAGACAGGTGAGACAGGTGGGACAGGTGAGACAGGTGAGACAGGTGAGACAGGTGAGACAGGTGGGACAGGTGGGACAGGTGAGACAGGTGAGACAGGTGGGACAGGTGAGACAGGTGAGACAGGTGAGACAGGTGAGACAGGTGGGACAGGTGAGACAGGTGAGACAGGTGAGACAGGTGTGAATGGGACAGGTGAGACAGGTGAGACAGGTGAGACAGGTGAGACAGGTGTGAATGGGACAGGTGAGACAGGTGAGACAGGTGAGAACAGACAGGTGAGAATGGGACAGGTGAGAACAGACAGGTGAGACAGGTGAGACAGGTGAGACAGGTGTGACAGGTGAGACAGGTGAGAACGGGACAGGTGTGAATGGGACAGGTATGAATGGCACAGGTGAGAATGGGACAGGTGCGAATGGGACAGGTGAGACAGGTGTGAATGGGACAGGTGTCAATGGGACAGGTGTCAATGGGACAGGTGAGACAGGTGAGACAGGTGAGAACAGACAGGTGAGAATGGGACAGGTGAGACACGTGAGAATGGGACAGGTGAGACACGTGAGACAGGTGAGAACAGACAGGTGAGAATGGGACAGGTGTGACAGGTGAGACAGGTGAGACAGGTGTGAACGGGACAGGTGTGAATGGGACAGGTGTGAATGGGACAGGTGAGAACAGGTGTGAATGGGACAGGTGAGAATGGGACAGGTGTGACCTCAGCCCCGCCCAGCAGCTAGCGGGCCCGCAGAGCGCCTCTGCCTGCACAGGTGAGAACAGAACAGGTGGGAAGAGGTGCGGCCCTCCAGGTGTGAGCCCAGGTGCGCCCAGGTGTGTGTTACCTGTCCCAGGTGTCTCTCACCTGTCCCAGGTGTGTCTCAGGTGTGTCCCAGGTGTGTCTCAGGTGTGTTACCTGTCCCAGGTGTGTGTTACCTGTCCCAGGTGTGTCCCAGGTGTGCCCAGGTGTGCCCAGGTGTGTCTCACCTGTCCCAGGTGTGCCCAGGTGTGTCCCAGGTGTGCCCAGGTGTGTCTCACCTGTCCCAGGTGTGTCCCAGGTGTGCCCAGGTGTGTCTCACCTGTCCCAGGTGTGTCTCACCTGCAGCAGCTCCCCACGCTCAGGTACAGCCCCCGCGACTCTCTGGGGCGCTCTCCTCCCCCAGGTGTGTCTCACCTGTCCCAGGTGTATCTCAGGTGTGTCCCAGGTGTGCCCAGGTGTGTCCCAGGTGTATCTCACCTGTCCCAGGTGTGCCCAGGTGTGTCCCAGGTGTGCCCAGGTGTGTCCCAGGTGTGTCCCAGGTGTGTCCCAGGTGTGTCCCAGGTGTCTCTCACCTGTCCCAGGTGTGTCTCACCTGCAGCAGCTCCCCACGCTCAGGTACAGCCCCGCGACTCTCTGCGTCTCCTCCCCCGCAGCTGCAGCCGCCCCAGGACCCCCGGAGCCCCCACACCTGGGGGAGGGGCGGGGTCACCGCAGGGGTCACCGCGGGGTCACCGCGGGGTCATTTTGGGTCATTTTTGGGGGTCGGACCCACCTGGTCCTGCCGGGGGTCCTGGGGGGGCTCGGGGGTCCTGGGGGCGGCGCCGGGGCCGGGCCCGGCCTGGGGGGAGGGACAGAGGGTCAGAGACCCCCAGAGCCCCCAAAATCCCTCAGGACCCCCAAAATCCCTCAAGACCCCCAAAATCCCTCCCAGGACCCCCAAAAATCCCTCCCAGGACCCCCCAATTCCCCCTCCCCCTTACCGGAGTCTCCAGTGGCCATCGGGGGTCCCAGGTCTGGGGGGCACAGAGGGTCAAGGGGGCTTTGGGAAACCCTCAGATCGCCCCAAATTTCCCCAAATCCCCCAAAATTTTCCCTCTGGAACCCACAAATCCCACCCAGAACCCCCAAATCCCCCCAAATCTCACCCCCAAATCCCCCGAATTTCCTCCTCAGGACCCCCAAAAATCCCCCTCAGACCCCCAGAATCTCCCCCCCCCCCCAATTTTCCCTCCAATCCCCCCAGGACTCCCCAAATCCCTCTGGAACCCCCAAATCCCTCCAGCACCCCCAATTCCCCCCTTAGGACCCTCAAATCCCCCAAGACCCCCGGATTCTCTCCAGAACCCCCAAATCCTCCAAATCTCACCCCAAATTCCCTGGAACCCCCAAATCCCCAAATCTCACCCCAAATTCCCCAAACCCCCCAAAATCCTCCCCCAAATTCCGCGCGTGTCCCCAGGCTCAGCCGCCCCTTGGCCCCGCCCCCTGTCGCTGTGGCAACGGGACGCTCGGGCGCTGATTGGTTGAGATTCCGTAACCAAGATGGCGGCGCCCTTAGGAAGCAATATCCGTACACAAGATGGCGGCGCCCATGGGAAGCGCTATCCGTACACAAGATGGCGGCGCCCATAGGAAGCGCTATCCGTACACAAGATGGCGGCGCCCATAAGAAGCTGTATCCGTACACAAGATGGCGGCGCCCGTAGGAAGCGCTATCCGTACGCAAGATGGCGGCCGCCGGCTGAGCGACCGGAAGTCCCTCCTGTCCCATTTCCGGTTCCGCCGTGTGGGGCCTGAGGCGCGCGCGTGAGGCCCCGAGCGGTACCGGGTGGGTTTGGGGGGATTTTGGGGATTTTGGGGGTTTAAAGGGGATCTGGGGGTTTGAGGGGTTCAAAGTGAGATTTATGGGGCCTGGGGGCGTCTCTGGGGGGTTCTGAGGGGAATTTGGGGGTCTTGGTGCGGTCTAAGGAGGATCTGAGGGGTCTGGGGGGTTTAAGGGATTTGGGGGGTCCAGGGGAATTTGGGGGTCCCAAGGAGGATCTGGGGGTTTGAGGGGTTCAAAGTGAGTTTTATGGGGGCTGGGGGTTTAAGGAGGAATCTGAGAGATTTGGGGGTCCCAAGGGGATCTGAGGGTCTGGGGGAAATTTGGGGGATTCAGGGGGTCTAAAGGGGAATTTTGGGGGACCCTTTGAGGGTCTGGGGGTCTGAGGTCTCTGGGTGAATTTTTGGGGGTCTCTGGGTGGATTTTGGGGCTCTCCGGGTGAATTTTGGGGTCTCTGGGTGGATTTTGGGGCTCTCCGGGTGAATTTTGGGGTCTCTGGGTGGGTTTTGGGGTCTCTGGGGATTTTGGGGGGTCTCTGAGGGATTTTGGGGTCTCTGGGTGGATTTTTGGGGTCTCTGGGTGGATTTTGGAGTCCCTGGGGTGATTTTGGGGGTCTCTGGGTGGATTTTGGGGTCTCTAGGGGTATTTTTGGGGGTCTCTGAGGGGATTTTGGGGGATCTGTAAGGATATTTTGGGGTCTCTAAGGGTATTTTGGGGTCTCTGGGGATTTTGGGGTTTTTGGGTGGATTTTGGGGGGCTCTGGGGATTTTGGGGTCTCTGGGTGGATTTTGGCGTCCCTGGGGTGATTTTGGGGGTCTCTGGGTGAATTTTGGGGGTCTCCGGTGGATTTTGGGGTTTTTGGGTGGATTTTGGGGGTCTCTGGGTGGATTTTGGGGGTCTCTGGGGATATTTTGGGGTCTCTAAGGGTATTTTGGGGTCTCTGGGTGGATTTTGGGGGTCTCTGGGTGGATTTTGGGGTCTCTGAGGATATTTTGGGGTCTCTGGGTGGATTTTGGGGTCTCTGGGTGAATTTTGGGGTCTCTGGGTGGATTTTGGGGTTTTTGGGTGGATTTTGGGGGGTCTCTGGGGATTTTGGGGATCCCTGACTCGGGTCCCCCTCCCCAGCCCCGCCATGCTGCCCCTCCTCCTGCTGCTAGCCGCTGGCGCTGGGCGGAGCCCCCGAGGTGACGGTGCCGCGACCCCGGGGGTGGCGCTGAGCCGTGAGTGACGCCCCAAAAACACCCAAAAATAATCCCAAAACATCCCAAAATAATCCTGGACCCAAAAAACCCAAAATCCCCCGAAATCCCCCCAAAAATCCATCCTCAAATCCACCCTGGGACACCAGGAGGTGGCGCTGAGCCGTGAGTGACACCCCAAAAACATCCCAAAACATCCCAAAATAATCCTGGACCCAAAAACCCCAAAATCCCCAAAATTCCCCTAAAATCCCACCCCAAATCCACCCTGGGACACCAGGAGGTGGCTCTGAGCCGTGAGTGACACCCCAAAAAAACCCCAAAAGCACCCGAAAAACATCCCAAAAACCGCCAAAAGTCATCCCAGAATAATCCCAAAATAACCCCAAAAATCATCCCAAAAGCACCTCAAAATAACCCCAAATTAATCCTAAACCCCAAAATAACCCCAAAACCCCCAAAATCACCCCAAAAATCCCAAAATAATCCCAAAATAACCAAAAATAACCCCAAAATCACCCTAAAAACACCCCAAAAATCCAAATCTCCCTGAACCTGAAATCCCCCAAAATCCCCCAAATCCACTCCAAAATCCCCCAAAATAACCCCAAAATAACCCAAAACCACCCCAGAATAACCCAAAAACATCCCAAAATCACCCTAAAATAATCCCAAAATAATCCTGGACCCAAAACCCCCAAAATCCCCCCAAAATCCACCCTGGACCCCCCGAGGTGACGGGTGCCACGGCCCCGGAGTGGCCCTGAGCCGTGAGTGACACCCCAAAAACACCCAAAAATAATCCCAAAATAATCCTGGACCCAAAAACCCAAAATCCCCCGAAATTCCCCCAAAATCCCCCGAAATTCCCCCAAAATCCCACCCCAAATCCACCCTGGGACACCAGGAGGTGGCTCTGAGCCGTGAGTGGCACCTCAAAAACACCCAAAATAATCCCAAAAACATCCCAGAATAACCTGAAATTAATCCTAAAATAATCTCAAAATAACCCAAAAGCTCCCTAAAATAATCCTAAAGTAATCCTAAAATCACCCCAAAAACACCCCCAAAATATCCAAATCTCCCTGAACCTGAAATCCCCCAAAATCCCCCAAATCCACTCCAAAATCCCCCCAAAATAACCCCAAAATAACCCAAAACCACCCCAGAATAACCCAAAAACATCCCAAAATCACCCTAAAATAATCCCAAAATAATCCTGGGACCCAAAAAACCCCAAAATCCCCCCAAAATCCACCCAGGACCCCCGAGGTGACGGTGCCACGGCCCCGGGGTGGCCCTGAGCCGTGAGTGACACCCCAAAAACCCCAAAAACATCCCAAAATAATCCTAAAATAACTCCTAAAAACCTTTTATAACCAAAAACCCCCAAATCTCCCAAAATTCACCCAAATCCCACTCAAATCTTTCCTAAATCACCCCTCAAAATCACCCTCAAGTCCCACTTAAACCCCACAAATCCTCCAAAATCCCCTTTAAATCCCCCAAAAATCCCCAAATCCCCAAAATCCCCAAATCCCCAAAATCCTCCATATCCCCAAATCCCCAAATCCCCCAAAATCCCCTCAAAATCCCAAAATCCCCAAATCCCCCAAAATCCCCAAATCCCCAAAATCCCCAAATTCTCCTCAAATCTCCCTTAAATCACCCCAGGACCCCCCAAATCGCCCCTTAAACCTCCTCAAATTCCTTCCAAATTCCCCCCAAATCCCCTCAAAATCCCAAAATCCCTCCAAAATCCTCCCCAAATCCCCCAAATCCCCCAAAATCCTCCTTAAATCCCCCCCAAATCCCCCCTGAAATCCCCCTCAAATCCTCCTCAAGTCCCCCAAATCCCTCCCAAATCCCCTTAAATCACCCCCAGGACCCCCAAATCGCCCTTAAACCCCTCAAATTCCCTTCCAAATTCCCCCAAATCCCCCCAAAATCCCCAAATCTCCCTGAAATCTCCCCAAATTCACCCCAGGACCCCCAAATCACCCTAAAATCCCCCCAAATCCCCCTTTAAATCACCCCAGGAGCTCCCAAATCGTCCTTAAACCCCTCAAATTTCTGTCACCCCCCCCAAAATCCCAAAATTCCCCAAAATTCCCAAAATCCCCTCAAATCTCCCCAAATTCACCCCAGGACCCCAAATCCCCCCAAACCACCCTAAAATCCCCCCAGATCCCCCTTTAATCATCCCAGGACCCCCAAATCGTCCTTAAACCCCCTCAAATTCCTTCCAAATTTCCCAAATCCCCCAAATCCCCTCAAAATTCCCAAATTCTCCCCAAATCCCCCAGAGCTGCCCTTCTACGACCCCTCGGGCCGTTTCGCTGCCTGGACGGTTCCGCTCCGTGGCCTTCGCCTGGGTCAACGACGACTACTGCGACTGCCAGGACGGGTCTGACGAGCCTGGTGGGCCCCAAAACCGCCCTGGGACCCCCAAAATCCGACCCGGGACCCCCAAAACCCCCAGAGCTCTGGGACCCCAAAATCCCCACAGAAATCCCAAAAACTGCCCCAAAATCACCCCAGAGAGCCCCAGAGCTGTGACTGCCAGGAGGGGTTTGATGAGCTTGGTGGGACCCCCAAAACCGCCCTGGGACCCCCAAAAACCGCCCCGGGACCCCCAAAATCCGACCCGGGACCCCCAAAAACCCCCAGAGCTCTGGGACTCCCAAAACTGCTCCCAAAACTGCCCCAAAAACCACCCAGGGAGCCCCAGAGCTGCGACTGCCAGGAGGGATTTGATGAGCTTGGTGGGACCCCAAAACCGCCTGGGACCCCAAAAACCGCCCCGGGACCCCCAAAATCCGACCCGGGACCCCCAAAAACCCCCAGAGCTCTGGGACCCCCAAAACTGCCCCAAAACCACCCAGAGAGCCCCAGAATTGTCACTGCAAGGATGGGTCTGATGAGCCTGGTGGGACCCCAGAACCGCCCTGGGACCCCCAAAATCCGACCAGGACCCCCAAAAACCGCCCCGGGACCCCCAAAATCCGACCCGGGACCCCCAAAACCTCCCCAGAGCTCTGGGACCCCAAAACCCCCACAGAAATCCCAAAACTGCCCCAAAAACCATCCCAGAGCTGTGACTGCCAGGACGGGTCTGATGAGCCTGGTGGGACCCCAAAACCACCTGGGACCCCCAAAATCCGCCCTGGGACCCCCAAAATCCGACCCGGGACCCCCAAAATCCGACCCCGGGACCCCCAAAACCTCCCCAGAGCTCTGGGACCCCAAAACCCCCACAGAAATCCCAAAAACTGCCCCAAAACCATCCCAGAGCTGCGACTGCCAGGAGGGGTTTGATGAGCCTGGTGGGACCCCAAAATCCAACCTGGGACCCCCAAATCCAACCTGGGAACCCCAAAATCTGACCTGGGACCCCCAAAATCTGACCTGGGACCCCAAAAACTGACCAGGACCCCAAAATCCCACCTGGGACCCCAAAACCCCCCAGGGACCCCAAAAACTTCCAAAATCGCCTCAGTCAGAGCCTCCACCTCAATTTTTGGCCCCCAAGGCCCCTCAGGGACCTTCCCCACCCCCAAATTTTGGGGAGGGGTCTCCAGTATCTCCTGAGTGCCCCCAGGCCCCCAAAACTCACGGGGACCCCCAAAATCCCTCCAGGGACCCCCCAAAACCCCTAGAGACCCTGAAAATCGTAAAATTCTCAGAGCTCTCGTCTCAATTTTGGGACCCCAAGGCCCCTCAGAGACTTTCCCCATCCCCCAAATTTTGGGGAGGGGTCTCCAGTATCTCCTAGGTGCCCCCCCAGACTCACGGGGACCCCCAAAATCCCCAGGGACCCCAAAAACCTCCAAGTTCTCCCTGCCTCAGCGTCCCCGCCTCAATTTTTGGCCCCTTAGGGACCCTCAAGGACCCTCCCCACTCCCCAAATTTTGGGAGGGGTCCCTAAATTCTCCCTGGGTGCCCCCCAGACTCACGGGGACCCTAAACCCCCCCAGGGACCCCCGCCTGCCCCAACGGGCGCTTCCACTGCACCAACGCCGGGCACCGGCCGCGCTCCATCCCCGCTGCCCACGTCAACGACGGCGTCTGCGGTGGGTTTGGGGGTCCTGGGGGGTCCTAGGGGTCCTCGGAGAACTTTGGGGGTCCTGGGGGTTCGGAGTGATTTTGGGGGGATTTTGGGGGATTTTGGGGGATTTCAGGGGTTTCTGAGGTGATTTGGGAGGGATTTTAAAGGGTTTTGGGGGCGTCTGGGGGGATTTGGGGAGGGATTTTGGGGGTCCTGAGGGGATTTTGGGGGTCCTGGGGCGGTTTGGGGGTCCTCAGAGAAGTCTGGGGGTCCTGGGGGTTCCGGAGTGATTTTAGGGGGATTTTGGGGGATTTTGGGGGTTTCTGAGGTGATTTGGGAGGGATTTTAAAGGGTTTTGGGGCGTCTTGGGGGATTTGGGGAGGGATTTTGGGGGTTTAGGGGATTTGGGGGTCCGGGGGTCCTCAGAGAAGTTTGGGGGTCCTGGGGGTTCCGGAGTGATTTTGGGGGAATTTGGGGGCATTTTGGGGGGATTTCAGGAGGCTCCTGAGAAGATCTGGGAGGGATTTTAAAGGGTTTTGGGGCGTCTTGGGGGATTTGGGGAGGGATTTTGGGGTTTTGGGGGATTTTGGGGGGTCCTAGGAGGATTTGGGGGTCCTGGGTGGGTTTAAGGGGTTTTTGGGGTCCTGGGGGGATCTGGAGCGATTTTGGGGGGATTTTGGGGAGATTTCAGGGGCTCCTGAGGAGATTTGGGAAGGAATTTAAGGGGTTTTCTGAGGTCCTGGGGGGATTTGGGGAGGGATTTTGGGGGTCCTGGGGAATTTTGGGGGTCCTGGGGCGGTTTGGGGGTCCTGAGAGAAGTTTGGGGGGTCCTGGGGGGTTCCGGAGCGATTTTGGGGGATTTTGGGGGTTTCTGAGAAATTTGGGAGGGATTTTAAAGGGTTTTGGGGGCGTCTTGGGGGGATTTGGGGAGGGATTTTGGGGTTTTGGGGGATTTGGGGGTCCTGGGGGTCCTCAGAGAAGTTTGGGGGTCCTGGGGGATCTGGAGTGATTTGGGGGGAATTTTGGGGTGATTTTGGGGTTTTGGGATAATTTTGCAGTAATTATGGGATAATTTTGGGGGAAATTTTGGGGTGATTTTGGGATAATTTGGGGATAATTTTGGGTACTTTTGGGGCGGTTTTTGGGGTGATTTTGGGACAATTTTGAGGTAATTTTGGGGTGATTTTGGGGTGATTTTGGGATAATTTTGTGGGAATTTTTGGGATAATTTTGGGATCATTTTGGAGCGGTTTTGGGGATAATTTTGGGGTGATTTTGGGATAATTTTGGGTATTTTGGGGGTATTTTTGGGGTGATTTTGGGGTGATTTAGGGCAGTTTTGGGGTGATTTTGGGATCATTTTGGGACAATTTTGGGATCATTTTGGGACAATTTTGGGGGTAATTTTAGGGTGATTTTGGGATAATTTTGTAGGAATTTTTGGGATCATTTTGGAATAATTTTGGGATAATTTTGGGGTGATTTTGGGGGTATTTTTGGGGCGGTTTTGGGGTGATTTTGGGATAATTTTGGGATAATTTTGGGTATTTTGGGGTGATTTTGGGGCGGTTTTAGGGTGATTTTGGGATAATTTTGGGTATTTTGGGATATTTTTGGGGATGATTTTGGGATAATTTTGGGTATTTTGGGGGTATTTTTGGGGTGATTTTGGGGTATTTTGGGGCGGTTTTAGGGTGATTTTGGGATAATTTTGGGTATTTTTGGGGCGGTTTTGGGGTGATTTTGGGATAATTTGGGTATTTTTGGGGTAATTTTGGGTATTTTTGGGATAATTTTGGGTATTTTTGGGGTGATTTTGGGGGTATTTTGAGGCGATTTTGGGATAATTTTGGGATAATTTTGGGGTATTTTGGGATAATTTTGGGATAATTTTGGGTATTTTTGGAGTGATTTTGGGATAATTTTGGGATAATTTTGGGCATTTTGGGGTAATTTTGGGTATTTTGGGATAATTTTGGGCATTTTTGGGGTGATTTTGGGGTATTTTTGGGGTGATTTTGGGATAATTTTGGGTATTTTTGGGATAACTTTGGTATTTTGGGGTCCCCGTGCTGAGCCCCTCACCCCCAGATTGCTGCGACGGCACCGACGGAGTGGGGCAGCGGGGCCCAGTGTGAGAACAGCTGCAGGTGATACTGGGAGAACTGGGGGGACTGGGGGGGACTCAGGGGGTTCCCATGTTTTGGGGTGTATTATGGGATGGATTTTGGGGTTCCAGGAACGGGGCCGGGCTGAACGCGAGGCACGGCTGCGCTCGGGATGGACTGGGACAGACTGGGATGTACTGGGACAGACTGGGATGTACTGGGATGGACTGGGATGTACTGGGACAGACTGGGAATGGCTCAGGGGGTTCCCAGAGATTTGGGGTGTATTATGGGATGGATTTTGTTCCCCCCAGGGAGGCCGGGGCCAGCAGGAACGTGAGGCACGGCTGCGCTCGGGATGTACTGGGATGGACTGGGATGTACTGGGATGGACTGGGAATGGCTCAGGGGGTTCCCAGAGATTTGGGGTGTATTATGGGATGGATTTTGTTCCCCCAGAGAACGAGGCCAGGCTGAACGCGAGGCGCGGCTGCGCTCGGGATGGACTGGGATGGACTGGGACAGACTGGGATGAACTGGGAATGGCTCAGGGGGTTCCCAGAGATTTGGGGTGTATTATGGGATGGATTTTTGGGGTTCCAGAGAGCGGGGCCGGCAGGAACGCGAGGCACGGCTGCGCTTGGGACGGACTGGGATGGACTGGGACAAACTGGGAATGGCTCAGGGGTTCCCAGAGATTTGGGGTGTATTATGGGATGGATTTTGTCCCCCAGAGAACGAGGCCGGCAGGAACGCGAGGCACAGCTGCGCTCGGGATGGACTGGGATGGACTGGGATGTACTGGGATGGACTGGGATGTACTGGGAATGGCTCAGGGGGGTTCCCAGAGATTTGGGGTGTATTATGGGATGGATTTTGTCCCCCCAGAGAACGGGGCTGGCAGGAGCGCGAGGCCCGGCTGCGCTTCGGGACGGACTGGGATGGACTGGGACAGACTGGGATGTACTGGGATGGACTGGGAATGGCTCAGGGGTTCCCAGAGTTTTGGGGTGTATTATGGGATGGATTTTGGGGTTCCAGGGAGCGGGGCCGGCAGAAGCGCTGAGGCCCGCCTCGCTCGGGATGGACTGGGACGGACTGGGATGGACTGGGACAGACTGGGACAGACTGGGCTGAACTGGGAATGGCTCAGGGGTTTCTGTATTTTTGGGGTGTATTATGGGATGGATTTTGGGGTTCCAGGAGCGGGGCCGGCAGGAACGCGAGCCCGGCTGCGCTCGGCCGCCCTGGCCCGCGAGGGCTTAGCGCTGCGGCAGCGCCTGGTGCGGGAGGCGGCCGAGGGCAAACGCGACAAACAGGTGGGAAAAACGGAAAATTTGGGGATTTTGGGGATTTTGGGGATTTTTGGGGGGCTTGGGGTGGGGGTTTGGGGTATTTAGAGGGATTTTTGGGAATTTTGGGGGTAATTTCAGGGTAATTTGGGGATGATTTTGGGATAATTTTGGGTAATTTCAGGAAAATTTGGGGATGATTTTGGAATTATTTTGGGATAATTTGGGATAAGTTTAGGGTAATTTTGGGGTAATTGAAAGATGCTTTAGGGGTAATTTCAGAATAATTTCAGGAAAATTTGGGATAATTTGGGGAGTGATATGAGGAAAATTTGGGGTAATTTTGGGATAATTTGGGGGTAATTTTGGGGTAATTTCAGGATAATTTGGGGATGATTTCAGGAAAGTTTGGGGTTATTTCAGGGTAGTGTCAGGATGATTTTGGAATAATTTGGGGTAATTTTGGGGTAGTTTCAGGATAATTTCAGGAAAATTTGGGATAATTTGGGGGTGATTAGGGATAATTTCAGGGTAATTTGGGGATGATTTCATGATAATTGCAGGATAATTTAATGATAATTTAAGGATAATTCCAGGGTAATTTGGGGATAATTTAATGATAATTCCAGGATATTTTGGGGATAATTTAATGATAATTCCAGGATATTTTGGGGATGGTTTTGGGATAATTCCAGGATAATTTTGGGGTGACCCTGGTGTGTTTTGGGGGCCCAGGCCCGGCTGGGGGGGCTGCAGGGTGATTTTTGGGGAGGTTTTGGGATAATTTAATGATAATTCCAGGATATTTTGGGGATATTTTTGGGGTGACCCTGGTGTGTTTGGGGGGGCCAGGCCCGGCTGGGGGGCTGCAGGAGGCCCTCAGGGAGCTGCAGCAGCGCGTGGGGACCCTACGGGCGGCCAAGGAGGCGGCGGAGGGACCCGAGCAGGAGGCCCGGGGAGCACCGCAGGAAGTGGGGGGTAAGGGGGCTGGGGGAAATTGGGGAATTCGGGGGAATTTTTGGGGATTTTGGGGATTTTTTGGGATTTTTGGAGCATTTTAGAGCTTTTTTGGGATTTTTGGTGATTTTTTGGCATTTTTTCGGGATTTTTTTGGGGCATTTTAGGGGGAATCGGGGATTATTTGGGATTTTTGGGGCATTTTGGGGTATTTTTGGGGATTTTTGAGGGATTTTTTGGGATTTTTTAGGGATTTTTTTGGGGGCATTTTAGGGGGGAATCGGGGATTCTTTGGGATTTTTTGGGGATTTTTTGGGGTATTTTTGGGTTATTTTTGGGGGATTTTTGGGGTATTTTTGGGGATTTTTGAGGGATTTTTTGGGATTTTTTGGGGCATTTTAGGAGGATTGGGGATTTTTTGGGGGGGATTTTTCGGATATTTTGGGGGATTTCCAAATATTTTGGAAGGGATTTTGGGAGGAATTTGGAGTTTTTGGGGATTTTTTGGGGGGGTTTTTTGGGATTTTTGGGGGCATTTTAGGGCTTTTTGGGGGATTTTTGGCATTTTTTGGGATTTTTTTTGGTGCATTTTAGGGCATTTTTTTGAGGGAATTTTTGGGATTTTTGGGGGCACTTTAGGGGGCATTTGAGGATTTTAGGGATTTTAGGATTTTTTTTGGATTCATGGAATGTCCCAAACGAGCAAAGTGGGGGAACACAATAGAAAACGGGAGGAGTTGGGATGGATTTTTGGGGTTCTGATGAATTCTGGGGATCCCTGTGTAAATTTTGGGGTCCCTGAAGGGATTTTGGGGCGTTCTGAATGATTTTGTGATTTTTTAGAATTTTTTAGAAATTTTTTTGGGGTCCCTTGGAAGATCCCAAACGAGCAACACGGGGGGAGCACAGGAGAAAACGGGGAGGAACTGGGAGGGATTTTGGGGCTCTGATGAATTTTTGGGGTTCCTTGTGTGAATTTTTGGAATCCCTGAAGGATTTTTGGAGTCCCTGAAGGGATTTTGGGGATCCTGGAGGATTTTGGGATTTTTTAGGATTTTTTTTTTGGGTCCCTTGGAAGATCCCAAACGAGCAAAGCGGGGGGAGCACAGGAGAAAACGGGGAGGAACTGGGAGGGATTTTTGGGGCTCTGATGAATTTTTGGGGCTCCCTGTGTAAACTTTGGGATTCCCGTGTGAATTTTGGGGCGCCTGGCTGGTTTTTGGGGTGCCCCAGCCCGCACTGTCCCCAGCAGAGCAGAGGGCGGCGGCGCAGGACGAGGCCAGAGCGGCCGAAACCTTCGCAGAGCTGGACCTGGACGGGGATGGACGGCGAGTCCGGGGGCCTGGGGGCAGTTTGGGGTCCCACAGAAAATTTTGGGGTTCCTCAGAGGGTTTTCGGGTCCCTCAGAAGGTTTTGGGGGACTCCAGAAACCCCAAAAAACCCCAAATCCTTCCAAGAGTGGGAGAGAAGGGTCCCCGTGGGAGGCGATTTTGGGAGACCTGGGGAAATTTTGGGGTGCTGGGGGAGAGTTTGGGGTCCCTCAGAGGGTTTTGGGGTCCCCAGATGATTTTGGGGTCCCTCAGAGGGTTTTGGGGTCCCTCAGAGGGTTTTGGGGAACTCCAGAAACCCCAAAAACCCCAAATCCTTCAAGAGTGGGAGAGAAGGGTCCCCGTGGGAGCGATTTTGGGAGACCTGGGGGGAATTTTGGGGTGCTGGGGGAGAGTTTGGGGTCCCTCAGAGGGTTTTGGGGTCCCTCAGATGATTTTGGGGTCCCTCAGAAGGTTTTGGGGTTCCTCAGAGGGTTTTGGGGGACTCCAGAAAACCCAAAAAACCCCAAATCCTTCCAAGAGTGGGAGAGAAGGGTCCCTATGGGAAGGGTGTGGGGGATTTTGGGGGGGTCCTGGGAGGAATTTTGGGGTGCTGGGGGGAGTTTGGGGTCCCCAGATGATTTTAAGGGGTCCCTCAGAGGGTTTTGGGGTCCCTCAGAGGGTTTTGGGGACTCCAGAAACCCCAAAAACCCCAAATCCCTCAAGAGTGGGAGAGAAGGGTCCCTATGGGAGGAATTTGGGGGATTTTTGGGGGGGTCCTGGGAGGAATTTTGGGGTCCTTGGGGGATTTTGGGGTCCAACAGAAAATTTTGGGGTCCCCCAGAAGATTTTGGGGTCCCTCAGAGGGTTTTGGGAGACTCCAGAATCCCCAAAAAAGCCCAAATCCCTCCCCAAGGTGACAATTTGGGGGATTTTGGGGGGATTTTGGGGGTCCCTGGGAATTTTGGGGTTTTTTTGGGGGGTCCTGACGGGTTTTGGGGTCCCCCCTGTGCCCCCCAGGCTGATCCTGCCTGAGCTCCAGGCCCACCCTGGGCTGGATGATGCTGAGGCTGAGGTGAGAACCAAAAAAACACCCAAAAACCCTAAGAGACACCCAAAAAACCCCCCAAAAAACACCCAAAAATATCCCCAAAATTCCCCAAAAAAATCCCAAAAATACCTCAAAAGTCCCCTAAAATCCCCCAAAAATCTCAAAAAGTCCCCAAAAAATCCCCCAAAATTCCTCTAAAAAATCCCCAAAAAATCCCCAAAAAAATCTCAAAAAAATCTCCAAAAAAATCAAAAGAAATCTCCCAAAAATTCCCCTAAAAAATAAAAAAAATCTCCCAAAATTCCATTAAAAACCCCAAAATCTCAAAAATCTCAAAAAATCCCCCAAAATTCCCCTAAAAAAATCCCCCCAAAAAAATCTCAAAAAACCTGAAAAAATCCCCAAACAAACTCCAAAAAATTCCCAAAAAATCCCCAAAATTCCCCTAAAAATCCCAAAAAAATCCCCAAAAAAATCCCCAAAAACCTGAAAAAAATCCCTGACAAATCCCCAAAAAATCTCAAAAAATTCCCAGAAAAATCTCAAAATTCTCTAAAAATCCCCAAAATTCCTCCAAAAATCCCCAAAAATCTCAAAAAAATCTCCAAAAATCAAAAGAAATCTCCTAAAATTCCCATTAAAAACCCCAAAAATCTCAAAAAAATTTCCTAAAATCCCCTAAATTCCCCAAAAATCCCAAAAAATCTCAAAAATCCCCAAAAATCCTCTAAAATCCTCAAAAATCTCAAAAATCCCCAAAAATTCCTCTAAAAATCCCCAAAATCCCAAAAATCCCCCAAAAAATCCCAAAAATCCCCCAAAAAATCTCAAAAAATCTCCAAAAATCAAAAGAAATCTCCCAAAATTCCCATTAAAAACCCCAAAAAAAACCTCAAAAAAATCCCCAAAAAATCCCAAAAAATCTCTAAAAATCCCTAAAATTCCCCCAAATTTCCCCAAAACTCCCAGATTCCCAGCCCGTGGTTTGCCCCCCAGGCTCTGCTGGGCCCCGGGGCCTCGGTGGATTCGGAGCGTTCCGGGAGCGAATCTGGGCCGAGATCCGGGACAGGCCCCGGCCGCAGGTGGGGGAGAGGCGGGGCCACATTTGGGGAGGGGTCCCAAAATGTGGGGGGTCAAATTTGAGGCGGGTCCCCAAATTTGGAGGGGAAATTTGGGGAGGGGTCCCCAAATTTGGAGAAGAGAAATTTTGGGGAGGGGTCCCCAAATTTGTGGGTTTGAGGGGGAGGAGTTTTGGGAGGGGTCCCAAAATTTGGAGGGGGAATTTTGGGGAGGGGTCTCCAGATGTGTGGGTTGGGGGGAGGGAATTTTGGGGACGGGTCCTCAAATTTGGGGGGGAATTTCGGGGAGGGGTCTCCAGATGGATGAGTTTTGGGGGGAGGGGTAAATTTTGAGGAGGGGTCCCCAAATTTGGAAGGTCTGAGGTTGGAAATTTGGGAAGGTCCCCCTGGTTTGTGGGTTTTGGGGGGTGGGAATTTGGGAGGGTCCCCAAATTTCGGGGGGCCTGGGGGGAATTTTGGGGAGGGGTCCTCAAATTTGGGGAAGAGAAATTCTGGGGAGGGGTCCCCAAATTTGGAAGGTCTGAGGTTGGAAATTTGGGGAGGGTCCCCAAAATTTTGGGGGGAGGAGTCTGAGGGATTTTTTTGGGGGGACCTAAAATTTGGTGGGAGGGGTCCCCAATAATTTGGGGAGGGGTCTCAAGGGCTCTTTTGGGGGGATTTTTTTGGGGAGGATTTTTTTTTGGGGGGGTCCCAGGGATTTTTTGGGGATCCCACCCCAATTTTAGTGTCCTGACCCCCAAAATCCCCCAGGACCCCCGAGCCCCCCAGAGCCCCCCGAGGAGGAGGAGGAGGAGCCCGAGGAGGAGGAAGAGGAGGAGGAGGAGGGCCTGAGCAGGTCTGGGGTCCTGAACCCCAAATTCCCCCAAATTTTGGGGGGTCCCAAATTTCTGGGGGTCCCAATTTTGGGGGTCCCAAACTCCAAATTTGGGGGAAACCCCTGAAAATGGGGCTGAATTTGGGGCTGGAGGAAAATTTTGGGGTCCCCCACCCTGCACCCCAAATTTTGGAAGGTCCCCACATCCTAAATTTTTGGGGGGAATCCCAAACTGCAAATTTCGGAGGATTCCCAAATTTCTGGGGGGTCCCAAACTCCGAATTTGGGGTGAAACCGCCCGAAAACGAGGCTGAGTTTGGGGGGAGGGGCGAGATTTGGGGTTCCAAATTCGGGGTGGGGCCGCCCTCACCCCTCCCCCCCCGCAGGCGCCTGCCCGCCCCCCGGAGAGAGGCCCCCAGGAGGAGCCGCCGTTCGACGCGGCCACGCAGGCGCTGATCGACGGTGGGGGAGGGGCTGGGGGGCTGGGGGGGTTTGGGGGTCCTGGAGGATTTTGGGAGGGGTTTGGGGGGTCCTGGGTGGATTTGGGGGATTTGGGGAGATTTGGAGGGTCCTGGGAGGAATTGGGGGAGATTTGGGGGTCCTGGAGGATTCTGGGTGGGGTTGGGAGATTTGGGGGGTCCTGGGTGGATTTGGGGGGAGATTTGGGGGTCCTGGGAGGAATTGGGGGAGGATTTTTGGGGGGTCTTGGGCAGATTTTGGGGGTCCTGGGGGGTTTGGGGGATTTGGGATAATTTGGGGAGGATTTGGGGGTCCTGAGGGGATTTGGGAGGTTTGGGGGGGTCCTGGGGGTTTGGGATGTCCTGGGGGGGATTTGGGGGGGGTCCTGGGGGGGTTTTGAGAGGATTTTGGGGGGTTGGGAAGTTTGGGGGGGTTTGGGGTGGATTTGGGGGGGGGTCCTGGGGGGGTTTGGGGGGGATTTGGGATAATTTGGGGAGGATCTGGGGGTCCTGAGGGGGATTTGGGAGGTTTGGGGGGATCCTGGGTGGATTTGGGGAAATTTGGGGGGTCCTGGGGGGTGAATTGGGGGGATTTTGAGGGGTCTTGGGCAGATTTGGGGGGATTCTGGGGGGGATTTGGGGAAATTTGGGGGGTCCTGGGGGGATTTTGGGGGGTCCTGGGGGAAATTTTGGGGGAGATTTTGGGGTCCTGGGGAAGATTTGGGGGGTCTTGAGAGGGTCTGGGGGTCCTGGCTGGAATTTTGGGGTGCAGATCCCATTTTTGGGCTGCAGATCCCATTTTTGGGGTGCAGATCCCATTTTTGGGGTGATTTGGGGTTAATTTGGGGGGTTTTTTGGGATTTTTGGGGGTTCTGACCCTCTTTCCCAGCTGCCCAATGCACTCAGGACGATTTGGGGCTGGGCTTGGGGGTGGTTTTGGGGGTGCAGATCCCAATTTGGGTTTTTTGGGGAGCAGATTCCATTTTTGGGGTGCAGATTCCCATTTTGGGGGTGATTTTGGAGTTTTTTTGGGTGATTTGGGGGTTTTTTGGGGGTTCTGACCCTCTTTTCCAGCTGCCCAACGCTCCAGGACGATTTGGGGCTGGATTTGGGGGCGGTTTTGGGGGTGCAGATCCCGATTTGGGGTTTTTGGGGTGCAGATCCCATTTTGGGGGTGCAGATCCCATTTTGGGGTGAATTTGGGGTTTTTTGGGGGTTCTGACCCTCTTTCCCAGCTGCCCAACGCGCTCGGGACGATTTGGGGCTGGATTTGGGGGGCGGTTTTGGGGGCACTGATCCCAGTTTGGGGTTTTTTGGGGTGCAGATCCCATTTTTGGGGTGCAGATTCCATTTTTGGGGTGAATTTGGGGGTTTTTGGGGTTTTTTGGGGAGTTCTGACCCTCTTTCCCAGCTGCCCAACGCGCTCGGGGCGGTTGGCCTTGACGGCCAGGGAGCTGAAGGAGGCCGAGGAGGGGATCAGGTGGGGGGACCCCAAAAACTGCCCTGGGACCCCAAAAACTGACCTGGGACCCCCAAAAAACTGACCTGGGACCCCAAAATCTGACATGGGACCTCAAAATCTGACCTGGGTCCCCAAAAATCACCTGAGGGACCTCAAAGAAATGGACCTGGGACCCCAAAATCACGAGACCCCAGAAACTGATCAGGGACCCCAAAAATCCACCCTGGGACCCCAAAAACTGATCTGGGACCCCAAAATCACCTTGGAACCCCAAAAAACTGACCTGGGACCCCAAAAATCACCTGTGAGACCCCAAAAAGTTATCTGGGACCCCAAAAATCACCTTAGGAACCCCAAAAATCCACCCTGGGACCCCAAAATCTAACCTGGGACCCCAAAAATCACCTTGGGAACCCCAAAAATTTACCCTAGGACCCCAAAAATTGACTTGGAACCCCAAAAAACTGACCTGGGACCCCAAAAATCTTCCCCAGAACCCCAAAATCCACCCTGGGGACCCCAGACCCCCCAGCCCCCGTGCCTCAGTTTCCCGAGCCCCAGTGGGAGTTTGGGGGGTTTGAGGCTCTGGGGGGGAGTTTGGAGATAGGGATTTTTTGGGGGAGGTTTGGGGACCCCCTGACCCCCGTGCCCCCAGGGCCCTGGAGCTGGAGCTGGGGCTGGATTTTGGGCCCGAGGGGGAATTTTGGTACCTGTACAACCAGTGCTGGGAGCTGGGCACCAGCGAGTGAGTGGGGATAAGGGGGGGGCTGGGGGGTCCTGGGGGATTTGGGGGTCCAGAGTGGAATTGGGGGGGGGTCCTGGGGGATTTGTGGGGGATTTAAGGAGGTCTTGGGGGGATTTGGGGTGTTTGGGGGGGGGGTCCTGAGGGGGATTTTGGGGGATTTGGGGTGTCAGAGTGGAATTGGGGGTCCTGGGGGGGTCCTGGGGGGATTTGGGGGGTCAGAGTGGAATTTGGGGGGGTCGTGGGGGGATTTGGGGGGTCCTGAGGGGATTTTGGGGGGGGATTTGGGGGTTGGGGTGTCCTGAGGGGATTTTGGGGATCATGAGGGAGAATTTGGGGTGACTGGGGGGGGGTCCTAGAGGGATTTGGGAGGGTCCTGAGGGGGATTTTGGGGGGATTTGGGGGGTCCAGAGTGGAATTTGGGGGGTCCTGGTGGGATTTGGAGGGGTCCTGAGGGGGGATTTTTGGGGGGGATTTAAGGAGGTCCTGGGGGGATTTGGGGGTGTTTGGGGGGGTTTGGGGGGTCCTAAGAGGATTTTGGGGTCTTTGGGGAGAATTTGAGGGGACTTGGATGGTCCTGAGGAGAATTTTGGGTATTTGGGGGGGTCCTAGAGGGGTTTGGGGGGTGACTGAGGGGTCCTAAGGGGACTTCGGGGGGGTCCTGAGGGGATTTTGGGTGTTTGGCGAGGAATTTGGGGGGTCCCGAGGGGGAATTTGGGGTGTCTGGGGGTGTCCTAGAGGGGGTTTGGGGGGGGGATTTGGGGGGGTCCTGAGGGGGGATTTTGGGGGTCCTGAGGAGTTTCTGGGACGATTTGGGGGATCCCTGGGGTGGGAATTTGGGGCCTGGGGTGGAGATTTGGGGTCTGGGGGTGTTTTGGGGAGGGGGTCCGGGGGGGTTTTTTGGGGGGTGCTGGGTCCGTTTTGGGGGTGCTGGGTCGGTTTTTGGGGGTCTGGTTCATTTTGGGGGTCCCCGACCCTTTCCCCCAGGTACCTGTACCGGCTCTGCCCCCTTCCAGCGGCGTGGCGTAGAGACCCAAACACGGCGGCAGCGAGACCAGCCTGGGGTGGGGCACCCAAATCACCCCAAAAACACCCCAAAATACCCAAAACCAGCCCCAAAATATCCTGAAATATCCTAAAATATCCTAAAATAGCCTAAACCACCCCAAAACAGCCCAAAATTACCCCAAAACCACCCCAAAACCACCCCAATATATCCAAAACCACCCCAAAATATCCCAAAATATCCTAAATATCCTAAAATAGCCCAAAATAGCCCAAAATTTCCCCAAACCACCCCAATATATCCAAAACCAGCCCCAAAATATCCTAATTATCCTAAAATAGCCCAAATACCCCACAAATCACCCCAAAACCATCACAAAATGTCCAAAACCACCCCCAAAATATCCCTAAATATCCTAAAATAGCCCTAAACCACCCCAAAACAGCCCAAAATATCCAAAACCACCCCAAAATACCCCCCAAAAAACCCTAAATAGCCCAAAACCACCCCAATATATTCAAAACCACCCCCAAAATATCCTAAATATCCTAAAATAGCCCAAAATCACCCAAAACCACCCCAGAATGTCCAAAACCACCCCCAAAATATCCTGAAATATCCTAAATTATACCAAAAACACCCTAAAGTAGCCCAGAATATCCCAAAATATCCTAAAATATCCTAAAATAGCCCAAAAATCACCCCAAAACCACCCCAAAATGTCCCTAAGTATCCTAAAATATACCAGAAACACCCCAAAATAGCCCAAAAACACCCCAAAAATTCCCCAAAAACTCCCCAAAAACACCCAAAAAAACCCCCAAAATATCCTCAAATAGCCCAAAATATCCCAAAAAATCCCAGAAGCACCTCAAAATATCCCCAAATCATCCCAAAATCATCCCAAAATCATCCCCAAATATCCTAAAATATCCCAAAATAGCCCAAAATCACCCCAAAAACCACCCTGGGGAACCCCAAAAATCACCCCAAAAATCCCAAAGAGCCCAAAATAGACCAAAACATCCAAAATCACCCCAAAACCATCCCAAAAAACACCCAAATCACCTGTGCCCCCCCTTGGTGTCACCTGTCCCCCCCGGGTCAGGTGACGCTGCCCCTCCCCCGCAGGCTCTGGGGCTCCTGGGCGGGGCCCGAAGGCGACAAATTCGGAGCCCAAAAATACGAGGGGGGGACGGGCTGCTGGCAGGGCCCCAACCGCGCCACCACGGTGAGTGACAGGTGTGACAGGTGTGGGACACCTGTGTGACCTGTGTGTGCCATTAATGTCACCTGTGTGTGACACCTGTGTGACACCTGTGTGACCTGTGTGTGCCATTAATGTCACCTGTGTGTGACACCTGTGTGACACCTGTGTGACCTGTGTGTGCCATTAATGTCACCTGTGTGTGCCATTAATGTCACCTGTGACACCTGTGTGTGACACCTGTGTGTGACACCTGTGTGTGCCCTAACCGCGCCACCACGGTGAGTGACAGGTGGGACAGGTGTGTGACACCTGTGTGACACCTGTGGGACAGGTGTGTGACACCTGTGTGACACCTGTGGGACAGGTGTGTGACACCTGTGGGACACCTGTGTGTGCCATTAATGTCACCTGCAACACCTGTGTGTGCCCCAACCGCGCCACCACGGTGAGTGACACCTGTGGGACAGGTGTGACACCTGTGTGATACCTGTGGGACCTGTGTGTGCCATTAATGTCACCTGTGTGTGACACCTGTGTGTGACACCTGTGTGACACCTGTGTGTGCCCCAACCGTGCCACCACGGTGAGTGACAGGTGTGATAACTGTGTGTGACCCAACCAGGCAAGCACGGTGAGTGATGTCACCTGTCACCATCTCAGGTGTGTCCCAGGTGTGTCTCAGGTGTGTCTGAGCTGTCTCAGGTGCACTCAGGTGCGCTCAGGTGTCCCTGTCCCTGCCAGGTGCGGCTCAGGTGTGTCTGAGCTGTCCCAGGTGTATCTCAGGTGTATCTGAGGTGCACTCAGGTGTGCTCGTGTGTCTCAGGTGCGCTCAGGTGTGTCTGAGCTGTCTCAGGTGTGCTCAGGTGTATCTCAGGTGTGCTCAGGTGCGCTCAGGTGTGTCTCAGGTGTGTCCCAGGTGTATCTCAGGTGCAGCTCAGGTGTGTCTGAGCTGTCTCAGGTGTGTCTCAGGTGTGTCCCAGGTGTGTCTCAGGTGCACTCAGGTGTGTCTGAGCTGTCTCAGGTGTATCTCAGGTGCACTCAGGTGCACTCAGGTGTGTCTCAGGTGTATCTCAGGTGCGCTCAGGTGTCCCTGTCCGTGCCAGGTGCGGCTCAGGTGTATCTCAGGTGCACTCAGGTGTGTCTGAGCTGTCCCAGGTGTGTCTCAGGTGCACTCAGGTGTATCTCAGGTGTATCTCAGATGTGCTCAGGTGTATCTCAGGTGCACTCAGGTGTATCTCAGGTGTGCTCAGGTGTATCTCAGGTGTCCCTGTCCGTGCCAGGTGCGGCTCAGGTGCGGCCCGGACACGGCGCTGACGGCGGCGACGGAGCCGAAGTCGCTGCGAGTACCTGCTGGAGCTGGAGACCCCCGCGGCCTGCAGGGAGCCCCCGGCCGAGCACGAGGAGCACGACGAGCTCTGAGCCCAAAACATCCCAAAATTATCCAAAATTATCCCAAAATTATCCCAAAATTATCCCAAAATTATCCCAAAAACCAGATCAGAACTATCCCCAAAATCCCTGCAGGGAGCCCCCGGCCGAGCACGAGGAGCACGACGAGCTCTGAGCCCAAAACATCCCAAAATATCCCCAAAATTATCCCAAAATATCCCAAAATATCCCAAAAATATCCCAAAATTATCCCAAAATCCCTGCAGGAGCCCCGGCCAGAGCACGAGGAGCACGACGAGCTCTGAGCCCAAAACATCCCAAAATATCCCAAAAATATCCAAAACATCCCAAAATTATCCCAAAAATGTCCCAAAATTACCCCAAAATCCCTGCAGGGAGCCCCCGGCCGAGCACGAGGAGCACGACGACCTCTGACCCCAAAACATCCCAAAATATCCAAAATTATCCCAAAATATCCCAAAATTATCCCAAAATTATCCCAAAATTATCCCAAAAACCAGATCAGAACTATCCCAAAATCCCTGCAGGGAGCCCCCGGCCGAGCACGAGGAGCACGACGAGCTCTGAGCCCAAAACATCCCAAAATATCCCAAAATATCCCAAAATGATCCCAAAATGATCCCAAAATGATCCCAAAAATATCCCAAAAATATCCCAAAATGATCCCAAAATCCCTGCAGGGAGCCCCCGGCCGAGCACGAGGAGCACGACGAGCTCTGACCCCAAAACATCCCAAAATTATCCCCAAATATAATTTGGGATTAAATTCAGGATTTTTTGGGAATGAAATTTGGGAAGTTTTGGATGAAATTCTGGAATTTTTCCCTGCCTCAGTTTCCCTCTCCCCCCAACCCCCCCCTCCCCAAATTCCCAAATTCCGAAATTTTCAGAACGGTTGAGACTCAAAACTCCCCAAAAAAACCTGGAGAGGGGGAGGGGAACCCCAAATTCCCAAATCCCAGAATTCTCAGATGGGGGGAGGAACCTCAAAACCCCCAAAAAAAGAAGAAAAAAAGAAACTCAACCCAAAACGATTAAAAATAAAAATAAAAATTTATTTGGGAATAAAAATGGGGAAATTCCGGGGTCAGAGCTCGTCGCGAGCGTCGCTGTCGGGAAGGGGGGGGTGGGAATTTTGGGGTTCCCGTGGGAATTCCCCAAATTCTCCATCCCAGCTTTTGGGGGGATGGGAGTTCTGGGGTTCCCCGAGTTCCCCATCCCAGATTTCGGGGGGCTCTGGGGGGGTTTGGGAGTTTTGGGGTTCCCCAAATTCCCCATCCCAGATTCCGGGGGGGCTCTGGGGGGTTTGAGAATTTTGGGGTTCCCCAAATTCGCTGTCCCAGGTTTTGGGGCTTTGGGAGTTCTGGGGTTCCCCAAATTCGCTGTCCCAGGTTTTGGGGCTTTGGGAGTTCTGGGGTTCCCCGAGCTCCCCGTCCCCGCCCTCGGGGGGCTCCGGGGGGGTCTCGGTGTCGCTGACGTAGCCGGGGTCCCCCGTGTAGTGGGTGGGGAACAGCAGCAGCGGCTCGGCCGAAAACGCCTCCAGGTCCCGGCGGGAAAAGTGCCGGGAGTACTCGGGGCTGGGGAGGAAACGGGAAAAAACGGGTTAAAAATGGGGAAAATGGGGAAAAATGGGTGAGAATTGGGAGAAATGGGGAAAAAACAGCTCCAGATCCTGGTGGGAAAAGTGCCGGGAGTACTCGAGGCTGGGGAGAAAGAAACTCTTGACCCCAAAAATCCCATAAATCCCTGACCCCAAATCCCCAAATCCCATAAATCCCTGACCCCAAACCCCACAAACCCCATAAATCCCTGACCCCAAACCCCACAAATCCCATAAATCCCTGACCCCAAATCCCCCAAATCCCATAAATCCCTGACCCCAAACCCCACAAATCCCATAAATCCCTGACCCCAAACCCCCCAAATCCCATAAATCCCTGACTTTAAACCCCATCACCCCTGCACCGGGTGCTGGTCGAACATGAGGGGCAGGAATTCGTCTCTATCTTCCATAAATCCCATAAACCCAATAAACCCCTGACCCCAAATCCCACAGATTCCATAAATCCCTAAACCCAAACCCCATAAATCCCCCAATTCCGTACCTGGGATGTTGGTCGATTGTGAGGGCAGGAACTCGTCCCTGTGTCCCATATCCCATATTCCCAATCCCATAAATTCTATAAACCCCATAAACCTCTGACCCCAAATCCCCCAATCCCGTACCTGGGGTGCCTGTTGAACATGAGGGGCAGGAACTCACCCCTGTATCCCATATCCCATATTCCCAATCTCACAAACCCCATTAACCCCTGACCCCAAATCCCCAAACCCCATAAACCCCTGACCCCAAACCCCATAAATCCCCCAGTCCCATACCTGGGGTGCCGGTCGAACATGAGGGGCAGGAACTTCGTCCACAGGGATCATTTTCCCCAGGGGCTGGGCCGCCAGATCCCATAAACCCCATAAACCCCATAAACCCCATAAACCCCATAAACCCCATTAACCCCTGACCCCAAACCCCACAAACCCCATAAATCCCCCAGTCCCGTACCTGGGGTGCCTGTCGAACATGAGGGCAGGAACTTCGTCCACGGGGATCATTTTCCCCAGGGGCTGCGCCGCCAGATCCCATAAACCCCATAAACCCCATTAACCCCTGACCCCAAACCCCATAAACCCCATAAATCCCTGACCCCAGTCCCGTACCTGGGGTGCCTGTCGAACATGAGGGGCAGGAACTTCGTCCACAGGATCATTTTCCCCAGGGGCTGCGCTGCCAGATCCCATAAACCCCATTAACCCCTGACCCCAAATCCCCTAAACCCCATTAATCCCTGACCCCAAATCCCCAAACCCCATAAACCCCTGACCCCAAATCCCCCAAACCCCATAAATCCCATAAATCCCCCAGTCCCGTACCTGGGGTGCCTGTCGAACATGAGGGGCAGGAACTCGTCCACGGGGATCATTTTCCCCAGGGGCTGTGCTGCCAGATCCATAAACCCCATTAACCCCTGACCCCAAACCCCAAATCCCCCAGTCCCGTACCTGGGGTGCCTGTTGAACATGAGGGGCAGGAACTCGTCCACGGGGATCATTTTCCCCAGGGGCTGTGCTGCCAGATCCCATAAACCCCATAAACCCCTGACCCCCAAATCCCCAAACCCCATAAACCCCTGACCCCAAAACCCCATAAATCCCTGACCCCAGTCCCGTACCTGGGGTGCCTGGTCGAACATGAGGGGCAGGAACTCGTCCACGGGATCATTTTCCCCAGGGGCTGTGCGGCCAGATCCCATAAACCCCATAAACCCCTGACCCCAAATCCCCAAACCCCATATACCCCTGACCCCAAATCCCCAAACCCCATAAACCCCTGACCCCAAACCCCACAAACCCCATAAATCCCCCAGTCCCATACCTGGGGTGCCTGTTGAACATGAGGGGCAGGAACTTCGTCCACGGGGATCATTTTCCCCAGGGCTGCGCCGCCAGATCCCATAAACCCCATAAACCCCTGACCCCAAACCCCAAATCCCCAGTCCCGTACCTGGGGTGCCTGTCGAACATGAGGGGCAGGAACTCACCCTGTATCCCATATCCCATATTCCCAATCTCACAAACCCCATAAACCCCTGACCCCAAATCCCCAAACCCCACAAACCCCATAAATCCCCAGTCCCATACCTGGGGTGCCGGTCGAACATGAGGGGCAGGAACTCGTCCACGGGGATCATTTTCCCCAGGGCTGCGCCGCCAGCAGCTTGCGGGCGCCAGCGCAGGGACAGCGCGTAGCCCAGGCTCCAGTAGGAGTAACCCGGGCGCAGCAGCTGCCGCACGCCCGGCACGGCGCGCTCGGAACGCTCGGGCTCCAAACGCTTCCGGCCCAGGTAACTGTGGGATCATTAATGGGGTCATTAATGGGGTCATTAATGGGGTCAGTGGGGTCAATGGGGTCAGTGGGGTCAGTGGCCGCACGCCCGGCACGGCAGCGCTTCGAACGCTCGGGCTCCAAACGCTTCCGGCCCAGGTAACTGCGGGAAAGCGGGATTTGGGGTCATTAATGGGGTCAGTCGGGTCATTAATGGGGTCAGTGGCCGCACGCCCGAGCACGGCGTTGCTCGAACGCTCGGGCTCCAAACGCTTCCGGCCCAGGTAACTGCGGAAACGGGATTTGGGGTCATTATCGGGGTCATTAATGGGATCAGTGGGGTCAATGGGATCAATGGGATCAATGGGATCAATGGGGTCAATGGCCGCACGCCCGGCACGGCCAGCTTCGAACGCTTCGGGCTCCAAACGCTTCCGGCCCAGGTAACTGCGGGATCAATGGGGTCATTAATGGGGTCATTAATGGGATCAGTGGGGTCAGTGGGGTCATTAATGGGGTCAATGGGATCAATGGGGTCATTAATGGGGTCAGTGGGATCAATGGAGTCATTAATGGGATCAATGGGATCAATGGGGTCAATGGGGTCAGTGGCCGCTACGCCCGGCACGGTGCGCTCGAACGCTCGGGCTCCAAACGCTTCCGGCCCAGGTAACTGTGGGATCAATGGGGTCATTATTGGGGTCATTAATGGGGTCATTAATGGGATCAGTGGCGTCAGTGGGATCAATGGGGTCATTAATGGGATCAATGGGGTCAGTGGCACTGCACGCCCAGCACGGCGCGCTCGAACGCTTTCGGGCTCCAAACGCTTCCGGCCCAGGTAACTGTGGGATCAATAATGGGGTCATTATTGGGGTCATTAATGGGGTCAGTGGGGTCATTAATGGGATCAATGGGATCAATGGGGTCAACGGCCACACGCCCGGCACGGCGCTCTCGGAACGCTCGGGCTCCAAACGCTTCCGGCCCAGGTAACTGTGGGATCAATGGCATTTGGGGTCAGTGGGGTCATTATTGGGATCAATGGTGTCAGTGGGATCAATGGGATCAATGAGATCAATGGGGATATTGGGATCAATGGTGTCAGTGGGGGTCAGTGGGATCAATGGGATCAATGAGATCAATGGGGTCAATGGGGTCAGTGGGATCAATGGGGTCAGTGGGATCAGTGGTATCAGTGGGATCAATGGGGTCAATGGGATCAATGAGGTCGATGGGATCAATGGGGTCAGTGGGATCAAAGGGATCAATGAGGTCGATGGGATCCATGGGGTCAATGCGGTCAATGGGATCAATAGAACCAATGGAATCAATGGGGTCAATGGGGACAATGAGATCAATGGGATCAGTGGGGTCACTGGGATCAATGTGGTCAATGGGATCAATGAGGTCAATGAGGTCAATGAGATCAATAGAACCAATGGAATCAATGGGGTCAATGGGGACAATGAGATCAATGGGATCAGTGGGGTCACTGGAATCAAAAGGATCAATGGGATCAATGGGATTCAAGAAGCTTCAGGAAGCATGAGGATAATGCTTGAGATGAAGAATGAGAATTGGGATGAAGATGAAGACAAGGATGGGATGATGAGGATGGGATGAAGGCTCAAACAAGGTCCAAGAGGACTGGGATGAGTTTTGGGATGAGGATGATGAGGATGAAGGCTTACACAAGGTCCCAGGGAATTGGGACATCAATAATTTTTTGGATGAGGATGACAAAGGCTCACATGAGGTCCCAGAGGATTGGGATGGGTTTTGGGATGAGGATAAGGAGGATGATGATGATGATGAGGATGGGATGAAGGCTCACAGGAGGTCCCAGGGACTGGGGTGATTTTGGGATGAGGATGATGATGGTGATGGGATGAAGGCTCACAGGAGGTCCCAGGGACTGGGGTGGTTTTTGGGATGAGGATGAGGATGGGATGAAGGCTCACATGAGGTCCCAGGGACTGGGGTGGTTTTTGGGATGAGGATGCTGAGGATGAGGATGATGAGGATGCTGAGGATGATGAGGATGATGAGGATGCTGAGGATGAGGATGGGATGAAGGCTCACATGGGGTGATTTTTGGGATGAGGATGATGAGGATGCTGAGGATGAGGATGGGATGAAGGCTCACATGAGGTCCCAGGCCATGCCGCTCTCCTCCAGCTGCTCCATCAGCTCCGTCAGGCGGCTGCGGAAGAAAACCTCGAAGCGCAGATCGTCCTCGAACACCAGCGAGCGCCGCAGCCCCCGCGCCGAGATCTGCGAGAGGGGGCCCGGGTCACCCCAAAACCACCCCAAAACCACCGGGGGCACCCCCAAAATCACCCCAAACCCCCCGGGGTACCCCAAAATCACCCCAAAATCACCCCCAAAACCCCGGGGTACCCCAAAATCACCCCAAACCCCCGGGGTACCCCAAAACCACCCCAAAATCGCCAACAGCGAAGCGCCCCATGAGCCCAGCGCTGAGATCTGAGAGAGGGGAGAGGGGGTCCCCGGGGTCACCCCAACATCACCCCAAAACCCCCTGGGGGACACCCCAAAATCACCCCAACATCACCAACAGCGAAGCGCCCATGACCCCCACCGAGATCTGGGAGAGAGGGAGAGGGACCCAGGGTCACCCCAAAATCACCCCAAAAGCCCCTGAGGGCACCCCAAAACCCCCTGGGGAGCACCCCAAAAACGCCCCAAAACCCCCTGGGGGCACTTTAAATTCCCAAATCCCTTCCCAAATTCCCAAATTCCTGCATTTCCCTCTCTCACCTCCTGTCACACCCAGAAATGGCTGAGGAAGCAGCAGCTCCTTTGGAATTCCTGAACTCCCTGAACCCCAAATCCCACCCCAGCCCCCAGGACCCCCCAAATTCCTCTCTCACCTCCTGCCAGACCCGGAAGTGGCTGAGGAAGCAGCCCACCTCCCCCGGGTCAGGGTCTCCCGTGGAAGGGGTCCCGGTACCCGGCAGCATCCGCACCCCCAGCGCCTCCACCTGGCTGCTGTTCAGCGCCCTACACAGCCCACAGGGGAATTCTGGGGGGTTCCCAGGGAATTTGGGGAATTTTGGGAATTCCCGACCCCCCAGGCTCACCGGCCGTCCACGGCCTCCACCAGCTTAGGGGCAACGCCCGAGTTCCCGCAGCGTGCGCAGCATCCGCGCCCGGGCGGTCCGAGCGGCGCTTCGCAGGTTGATCAGGAACACCTGGGGGGGGAAAAATGGGGAAATCACCCCAAAATCCAGGCAGGAATGGGGAAATCTGGGAGAAATGGGGAAATCTGGGAGGAAATGGGGAAATCTGGGAGGAAATGGGGAAATTTGGGGGTTCAACCCAAAATCCAGCGCCCGGCCGGTCGGAGCGGCGCCGCAGGTTGATCAGGAACACCTGGGGGGGGGGGAAAAATGGGGAAATTCACCCCAAAATCCAGACAGGAATGGGGAAATCTGGGAGGAAATGGGGAAATCTGGGAGGAAATGGGGAAATTTGGGGGTTTCAGCCAAAATCCAGCGCCCGGCCGGTCGGAGGCGGCGCTGCAGGTTGATCAGGAACACCTGGGTGGGGGGAAAATCACAGAAAATGGGGAAATTCAGACCAAAATCCAGACAGGAATGGGGAAATCTGGGAGGAAATGGGGAAATCTGGGAGGAAATGGGAAAATCTGGGAGGAAATGGGAAAATCTGGGAGGAAATGGGGAAATTTGGGGGTTCAGCCCAAAATCCAGCGCCCGGCAGTCCGAGCGGCGCCGCAGGTTGATCAGGAACACCTGGGGCGGGGGGGAAAAAATGGGAAATCACCCCAAAATCCAGACAGGAATGGGGAAATCTGGGAGGAAATGGGGAAATTTGGGAGGAAATGGGAAATCTGGGAGACAATGGGGAAATCTAGGGGGTTCAGCCCAAAATCCGGCGCCCGGGCGGTCCGAGCGGCGCCGCGAGGTTGATCAGGAACACCTGGGGGGGGGGAAAAATGGGAAATCACCCCAAAATCCAGACAGGAATGGGGAAATCTGGGAGGAAATGGGGAAATTTGGGAGGAAATGGGAAATTGGGGGTTAACCCCAAAATCCAGACAGGAAAGGGGAAATCTGGGAAAAAGGGGGAAATGTGGGGGTTTCAGCCCAAAATCCAGGGGAAATGGGAAATTTGTGGGGAAAATTTGGAAATCTGGAGGGTTCACCCCAAAATCCAAAATCCAGACAAGAATGGGGAAATTTGGGGGATGCACGTCAAATTCCAGAGGAAAATGGTAAAATTCAGCCCAAAATCCAGGGGAAATGGGGAAATGTGGGAGAAAAAAGGGGGAATCTGGGGGTTCAGCACAAGATCCAGACAGGAAAGGGAAATCTGGGAGAAAATGGGGAAATCTGGAGGGGTTCACCCCAAAATCCTGGGAAAATGAGGGGTGTGGGGGTTCAGCCCAAAATCCAGGGGGGAAAGGGGAAAAACTGCCCCAAAAGGGCAGAAAATTACCGAAAAGCCAGAAAAAAAAGTGGAAAAGAACCCAGAAATCAAGAGAGAAAAATCAGAGAAATGACCTGAAGTCCACAGGAAATTACTAAAAATCCCAAAATAAAGGAGGGAAATTACCCAAAATCCCAAAATAAAGGAGGGAAATTACCCAAAATCCCAAAATAAAGGTGGGAAACGACCCAAAATCCCAAGGAAAAGGTGGGAAAGACCCCAAATTCTGAGGGAGGGGCTCTGACCTCATCAAATCCCATCTTGTCCAGGACCTTGGGAGGGACCCAGACGTGGGGGGAGGGCTCAGCTGGAGGGAGCTTCACTGTGGGAACAGAGAATCCCATGGACAGGGGCCCAAATCCCAAAGGATCAGCCCCAAATCCCAAAGGGATTGACCCCAAATCCCAAAGGAATCAGCCCCAAATCCCACAAGGATCAGCCCCAAATCCCAAAGGGATCAGCCCCAAATCCCAAAGGGATTGACCCCAAATCCCAAAGGAATCAGCCCCAAATCCCAAAGGAATGAATCCCAAATCCCACAGGGATCAGCCCCAAATCCCACAGGAATCAGCCCCAAATCCCAAATAAATGAGCCCCAAATCCCACAGGGATCAGCCCCATTCCCACAGGAATCAGCCCCAAATCCCAAATAAATGAGCCCCAAATCCCACAAGGATCAGCCCCAAATCCCACAGGGATCAGCCCCAAATCCCAAAGGGATCAGCCCCAAATCCCACAGGGATCAGCCCCAAATCCCAAAGGAATGAGCCCCAAATCCCACAGGAATCAGCCCCAAATCCCAAATAAATGAGCCCCAAATCCCACAGGATCAGCCCCAAATCCCAAAGGAATGAGCCCCAAATCCCACAGGAATCAGCCCCAAATCCCAAATAAATGAGCCCCAAATCCCACAGGAATCAGCCCCAAATCCCAAAGGAATGAATCCCAAATCCCACAGGGATCAGCCCCAAATCCCACAGGGTTCAGCCCCAAATCCCACAGGGATCAGCCCCAAATCCCAAAGGAACTGACCCCAAATCCCACAGGAATGATCCCCAAATCCCACAGGAATTTTCCATCCCATAATCCTGAGATCCCTTAAGATGATCCCAAAGCCCCAGATCCTTTGGGATCCCTTGGAATTCTTCTCTCTCCCTGGATCCTTCTTTTTCCTGGATCCACTGGGCTGATCCCAAAACCCCAGATCCATTGGGATCCATCCCATAATCCCAAAATCCTTTGGGATGACTCCAAAGCGCCGGGTCCTTTGGGATCCCTTGGAATTCTTCTCTTCCCAAGGATCCCAAAGCCCCAAATCCACTGGGATCCATCCCATGATCCCAAAATACTTTGGGACAATCCCAAAGCCCCAAATCTATTGGGATCCATCCTTCCCCCATAATCCCAAAGCCCTGGATCAGATGGGATCCACTGGGATCTGCCGGGATCCACCAGGATCCACTGGGATCCACTCTGATCTGTCGGGATACATCAGGACATGTCAGATTCCGTCGGGATCTGTCAGGATCGGCCGGGATCCATCGGGATCCATCGAGATCCATTGGGATTCGTCTGGATTGGCTGGGATCCATCGGGATCCATCGGGATCCGTCGGGATCTGTCGGGATCCATCGGGATCCGCCGGGATCCGCCGGGGTCTCACCCATGATCTCCAGCTGGACGTGCAGGAAGTTCTCGGCCTCGTCGCGCAGGGAGCTGTGGGAGCGCAGCGGCACCGGCAGGAACCCGAACTGCTGCCGGTTGGACACGAACATCTGCACCCCTGGAGCGGCGGGAACGGCGGGATTGGAATGTCGGGATTGGGAATGTTGGGATTAGGGATATCGGGATTGGGAATGCCGGGGATTGGGAAACGTCGGGATTGGAGATATCGGGATCGGGAGCGTCGGGGATTGGGAGTGTCGGGATTGTGGATGGGGAGTCACTCCTATGTTGGGATCACCCAAAACCGACCCCAAATTCTGGCCCAATTCCAACCCAACCCAACTCATCCAACCCAACCCAATCCAACTCAACCTGATCCCAACAGAGCCAACTCAACCAACCCAACTCAACTCAACCAAGATCAATCCAACTCATTCCAACCCAGCCCAATCCCAACTCATCCAACCCAATCCAACTCAACCCAACCCATCCAAACCCATCCCAATTCAACTCATCCCATCCCAACCCATCCCAACACAACCCAACTCAACCCAACCCAACTCATCTAATCCAACCCAATCCAACTCAAGCCAATCCAACTCAGCCCAACCCATCCCAACTCATCCAACCCAACCCAACCCAACTCAACCCAACCCAACTAATCCAGCCCAACTCAACTCAGCCCAACCCATCCTAACCCAACTGAACTCAACCCAACTCATCTAATCCAACCCAACACAACTCAACCCAACCCAACTAAACCCAGCCCATCTAATCCAACCCAACTCAACCCAACCCATCCTAACCCAACTCAACCCAACTCATCTAATCCAACCCAACACAACTCAAGCCAATCCAACTCATCCAACCCAACTCATCCAATGCACTCCAACCCAACTCATCCAATCCAATC
The DNA here is from genome assembly GCA_034336685.1 of Luscinia luscinia. Lineage (NCBI taxonomy): Eukaryota > Metazoa > Chordata > Aves > Passeriformes > Muscicapidae > Luscinia > Luscinia luscinia. The sequence continues at coordinate 132,416 of JAKWBO010000062.1, read as the reverse complement.
CAACTCATCCAACCCAACCCAACTATCTCAATCCAATCCAACCCAATTCAACCCAACCCAATTCAATCCAACCCAACTCATCCAATCCAACCCAACCCAACTCATCTAATCCAACCCAACACAACTCAAGCCAATCCAACTCATCCAACCCAACTCATCCAATGCACTCCAACCCAACTCATCCAATCCAATCCAACTCATCCAACCCAACCCAACTATCTCAATCCAATCCAACCCAATTCAACCCAACCCAATTCAATCCAATCCAACTCATCCAATCCAATCCAACTCAACTCAAGCCAATCCAACTCAACCCAACCCAACCCATCCCAACTCATCCAATCCAGCCCAGCCCAACACAGCCCAACTCAGCCCAGCCAGCTCATCTAATCCAACCCAACCCAATTCCAACCCAACCCATCCTAACCCAACTGAACTCAACCCAACTCATCTAATCCAACCCAACACAACTCAAGCCAATCCAACTCATCCAACCCAACTCATCCAATGCAATCCAACCCAACTCATCCAATCCAATCCAACTCATCCAACCCAACCCAACTCTCCCAATCCAATCCAACCCAACTCAACCCAACCCATCCCAACTCATCCAATCTAACCCAACTCAACTCAACCCAACTCAACCCAACTCATCCAACCCAACCCATCCAACTCATCCATCCCAACCCCCAACCCCACCAACCCCGCCCGAGCCGTGCCGGCGTGCCGGCAGGCAGCGGCGAAGAACGATGATGTCGTCGAAGGCGCCGCTGTAGCCGAAGGGGGGGCGGGTGGAAGCCAGCGCCCGCTTGGCGCTCCCGGCGCGGGTCCAGCAGGAACGTGGAGTGAACCATCGGCACCGCTGAAGCAGCCGCGGCGCTCCGGCTCGGATCGGCAGAGTAGGCGGCCGTGCGGGCGGTAATAGCCCTGGGACGGGGAGTGACCACGGGAGTGACCACTGGGAGTGGGGAGTGACCACTGGGAGTGACCACTGGGATGGGGAGTGACCACTGGGAGTGACCACTGGGAATGGGGAGTGACCACTGGGAATGGGGGAGTGACCACTGGGAGTATTCACTGGGATGGGGAGTGACCACTGGGAGTGACCACTGGGAATGGGGAGTGACCACTGGGAATGGGGGAGTGACCACTGGGAGTGTTCACTGGGATGGGGAGTGACCACGGGGAGTGACCACTGGGAATGGGGTGTGACCACTGGGATGGGGAGTGACCACGGGGAGTGACCACTGGGATGGGGAGTGACCACGGGGAGTGATCACTGGGAATGGGGGAGTGACCACTGGGAGTGACCACTAGAAAGGAGGGAATGATCACATCCTCACCTGTGCCCCACCCTCACCTGTGCCACTCCCTCACCTGTGCCCACCTCACCTGTGCCACACCCTCACCTGTGCCCACCTCACCTGTGCCACACCCTCACCTGTGCTACACCTGTGCCACACCCTCACCTGTACCACACCCTCATCTGTGCTATACCTCTGCCCCACCCTCACCTGTGCTACACCTGTGCCCCCACCCTCACCTGTGCCCCACCTCACCTGTGCCACACCTCACCTGTGCTATACCTGTGCCCCACCTCACCTGTGCTATACCTGTGCCCCACCCTCACCTGTGCTATACCTGTGCCCCACCTCACCTGTGCCCCGCCCTCACCTGGGGGGTGATGCCGCACCAGAAGTTGGAGTAGGCCGCGCGCGAGTCCAGCATCGGCGCCACCACGGTTCTGTTCTCGGCCAGCAGCACGGCCAGCGTGTCGGGGTTCACCAGCACGTTGTCGGCGTCCAGGAACTGGGGACACACGGGCTGCTCACACCTGGGCACACCTGGGGGCACCTGGGGGCACCTGGGCATGGCTGGGCACACCTGGGACACACTTGGTGGCATCTGGGGACACCTGGGCACACCTGGGCACACCTGGGGGCACCTGGGCACTGCTGAGACACACCTGGGGGCACCTGGGGACACCTGGGCACTGCTGAGACACACCTGGGCACACCTGGGCACAGCTGGGGGCACCTGGGGGCACCTGGGACACCTGGTCACTGCTGAGACACACCTGGGGACACCTGGGCACAGCTGGGGGCACCTGGGGATACCTGGGCACAGCTGGGACACACCTGGGCACACCTGGGGGCACCTGGGCACTGCTGAGACACATCTGGGGGCACCTGGGACACACCTGGGCATGGCTGGGCACACCTGGGACACACTTGGGGGCATCTGGAGACACCTGGGCACTGCTGGGACACATCTGGAGACACCTGGGGGCACCTGGGCACGGCTGGGACACATCTGGGCACAGCTGGGGTCAGCTGGGGACACCTGGGACACACCTGGGCACAGCTTGGGATACCTGGGACACACCTGGGTCACTTCAAGGACCCCTCCCCAAATTCACATCCCCCCCAATTCCAGCACACCCCACACCTGGGCTACCTTTGTCCCCTTTGTTGTGACTTTTCCCTCCACCCCGGGGCTCAGTGACCTTTGGGGACCCTCGGGACCCCTCCTCAAATTCTGGGACCCCTCCCCAAATTCAGGGACCCCTCCCAAATTCAGATCCCCCATTCCAGCACACCCCACCTGGCACAGACACACCTGGGCTACCTTTGCCCCCTTTGTTGTGACTTTTCCCACCCACCCCGAGGCTCAGAGACCTTTGGGGACCCTCGGGGACCCCTCTCCCAAATTCAGGGACCCCTCCCCAAATTCAGATCCCCCATTCCAGCACACCCCACCTGGCACAGACACACCTGGGCTACCTTTGCCCCCTTTGTTGTGACTTTTCCCCCCACCCCGGGGCTCAGTGACCTTTGGGGACCCTCGGGGACCCTCCCAAATCCGGGGCCCCCTCCCCAGCCCGCCCCCCGTACCAGCAGGTAATCTGCCCACATGGCCCGGGCGGCCTCCAGCGCCTCCTGCCGCAGCCGCATCAGGTGCTCGTAGCGGGCGGGGCTCCAGTGCTTGGGCCCCTCCTCGTCTGGGAACGACCTGGGGGGCACGGGGGGGCAATGGGGCACCCCAACATCCGGGGAGACACCCCAAAATCCCGGGAGACACCCCCCAAAATCATAGGGACCACCCCCAAAGAGAGAGACCCACAGGGATCCTCAAAACCTGGAGAATCCCCAAAATTTGGGACTCTCCTCGTCTGGGAACGACCTGGGGGGCACGGGGGGGCAATGGGGCACCCCAACATCCGGGGAGACACCCCAACATCCCGGGAGACACCCCCCAAAATCATAGGGACCACCCTCAAAGATAGAGACCCACAGGGATCCTCAAAACTTGGGGAATCCCCAAAATTTGGGACTCCCTTATCAGGGGAAGGAGCTGGGGGTCACCTGGGACAGCCCAAATTCTGGGTAGATCCCCCCAAAATCCAGGGAGACACCCCAACATCCAGGGGAGATACCCCAACATCCTGGGAGACACCCCCAAAATCGTAGGGACCACCCGAAATATATGAACCCATAAGGATCTTCAAAATCCGGGGAATCCCCAAAATTTGGGACTCCCCTCATCAGGGGAAGGAGCTGGGGGCACTTGGGACACCCCAAAATCCGGGGAACCCCCAAAATCGTAGGGACCCCGCCCAAAAACGTAGGGACCACCCCTAAAATTTAGGGACCCACAGAGATTCTCAAAATTGGGGAATCCCCAAAATTTGGGACTTTCCTCATCAGGGAAGGAGCTGGAGGGCACCTGGGACACCCCAAATTCTGGGGGATCCCCCCAAAATATCTTAGGGACCACCCCCAAAATTTAGGGGCCCACATGGATTTTAAGTACCCCAGGACCCCCAAACTCCCCAGGATCCCCCTCAAGCCCCTCGTGGTGCCTCCCCTCCCTCAAGTGACCAAACCCCAAAAATCCCCAAATTCTTCCCTGAGCGCCCCAAATCCCCCTAAAATGGGTGCTGAGCCCCCAAACTCCCTGTGAGCCCCCAGGACCCCCAAACTCCTCCCTAAGCCCCCCAGACTCCCTGAGATCCTCCTTAACTCCCTCCTGGTGCTTCCCCCCCTCAACTGACCAAACCCCAAAAATCCCCCAAATTTCTCCCTGAGCGCCCCCAGACTGCCCCAAAATCCCCCCAGAGTAGGTGCTGAGCCCCCAGACCCCCGGGGCCCCCCAGTTCCCACCTGGGCTCCTCCTGGTGCCTCCAGAACACGCGGTGGTAGCGGCCCCGCACCCGGCCCAGCCACTCGGCCAGCAGGGCGGAGGTGTTGTCCACGCTGTGGTCAGCGGCCACCCTGGGGTCACACGGGGTCACAGAGGGGTCACTCGGGGTCACACGGGGTCATAGAGGGGTCACACACAGTGTCACACACACACAGTGTCACACACACACCCAGAGGTGTCCACGCTGTGGTCAGCGGCCACCCTGGGGTCACACGGGGTCACAGAGGGGTCATAGAGGGGTCACTCGGGGGTCACAGAGGGGTCACACACACACAGTGTCACACACACACAGTGTCACACACACACCCAGAGGTGTCCACGCTGTGGTCAGCGGCCACCCTGGGGTCACACGGGGTCACACGGGGTCACACGGGGTCACACGGGGTCACAGAGGGGTCACACGGGGTCATAGAGGGGTCACACACAGTGTCACACACACACAGTGTCACACACACCCAGAGGTGTCCACGCTGTGGTCAGCGGCCACCCTGGGGTCACACGGGGTCACTCGGGGTCACACGGGGTCATAGGGGGTCACAGAGGGTCACACACAGTGTCACACACACACACACAGTGTCACACACACACAGTGTCACACACACCCAGAGGTGTCCACGCTGTGGTCAGCGGCCACCCTGGGGTCACACGGGGTCACAGAGGGGTCACTCGGGGTCACACGGGGTCACTCGGGGTCATAGAGGGGTCACACACAGTGTCACACACACACAGTGTCACACACACACACACAGAGGTGTCCACGCTGTGGTCAGCGGCCACCCTGAGGTCACACGGGGTCACTCGGGGTCACGGGGGTCACTCGGGGTCACACGGGGTCATAGAGGGGTCACACACAGTGTCACACACACACAGTGTCACACACACCCAGATGTGTCCACGCTGTGGTCAGCGGCCACCCTGGGGTCACACGGGGTCACAGAGGGTCACTCGGGGTCATAGAGGGGTCGCACGGGGTCACACGGGGTCATAGAGGGGTCACACGGGGTCATAGAGGGGTCACACACAGTGTCACACACACACAGTGTCACACACACCCAGAGGTGTCCACGCTGTGGTCAGCGGCCACCCTGGGGGTCACACGGGGTCACATGGGGTCACTCGGGGTCACACGGGGTCATAGAGGGGTCACACGGGGTCACAGAGGGGTCACACACAGTGTCACACACACAGTGTCACACACAGACAGTGTCACTGGGACAGTGTCACACACAGACAGTGTCACACACACAGTGTCACACACACAGTGTCACTGGGACAGTGTCACAGACAGTGTCACACACAGGGCAGTGTCACACACAGACAGTGTCACTGGGACAGTGTCACACACACAGTGTCACACAGTCTCACACAGGGACAGTGTCACACACGCAGTGTCACACACAGGGACAGTGTCACAGGGACAGTGTCACACACTCCCTAAGTGCTCCCCACACTCCCCTCACTCACAGAGCTCCCAACCGTGTCCCCCAGTGCCCCCAGTGTCCCCAGTGCCCCCAGTGCCCCCAGTGTCCCCAGTGTCCCCAACGCCCCCAGTGTCCCCAGTGTCCCCCAGTGCCCCCAGTGTCCCCACTGTCCCCCACTGTCCCCCAGTGTCCCTAACCCCCCAGCGCCCCCAGTGTCCCCTCGCCCACCACAGCGCCATCCTGTCCTTGGGGTGCCGCAGCCTCTCCAGCCCTCCCAGCACCAGCGGCAGCGCGTGGGCCGCGTTCCGCGCCAGCAGCGCCACGGCCACGCGCGGCGGCCGCAGCGGCGACTCCGGGTTCCAGCGCTCCTCGGGGAAATACGCGGCGGCGGGGCCGGGCCCCAGCCCCAGGCGGAGCCGCCCCGAGGAGCCGCGGGGGCCGCGGCCCGGCCCCGCCAGCAGCGGCAGCAGCAGCGGCAGCAGCAGCGGCCACGGCCGCGCCGCCATCTTGGGCCGCCCCTCACGGCGGCCACGCCCTTCTCCCTCAGCGGCCTCGCCGTGACCACGCCCCCGCGCGCTGATTGGTCAGTCCGCGCTGTGGCCACGCCCATAAAGCCATATATGGGTATTGCTTTTGGTCACGCCCACTACAGCTATAAATGCCTGTCGTGCTTGGCCACGCCCACTAAAGTCATATATGGGATTGGCAGCTACGAAGCCACGCCCACTATAACCCATATATGGGCATAACCTGTGGCCACGCCCACTAAAGTCATATATGGGATTGGCAGCTACGAAGCCACGCCCACTGTACGCCCATATATGGGCATGCGCTGTGGCCACGCCCCAACTCCCCGCAGAGATTTCTCCCCTAAAAAAATTTTACTCCAAAGTATTTTTAACTCCAAATTTTTCTCGTTTTTTTTAAGGGATTTTTACCGCGCAAAATTCCAAATGGGAATAAAGACAAAGAAATGGGGAAAAGGAAAAGTAAAAAAAAAGAGAGAAAAATGGGGAAATGAGAGAAAAAACAGGAAAAAGGAAAGGTAAAAAAGAGGAAAAAAATGCGGAAATAAGGGAAAGAAATGGGAAAAAAGGAGGAAAAATGGGAAAAAATTGGAATGGGGGAAAAAATGGAAATAAATGAGGGAAAGAAAGGAATAACCTGAATTATTTTGGGAAGCGGCCGGAGGAGGGGGATGGGAGGGAAGGAGGGCGGGATCGTGGCTGCTGGAAAATTTTGGGATGAGGATTTTTTTGGGCTGGGGAGGTTTGCAATGAAAAGCTGCTTTTTGTGGGAAGAATTCCTGAGGGAGTGTGGGAGGCGCTGGAATTTCCTGCTGGAACAAAATCTGATTTTTTCAGCCCTTTTCCCTCTGTTCCAGTCCATCCCAGTCCCTCCCAGTTCATAATCCCGATTTTCTACGGATAAAGAAGGAAAAATTAAACATTTGTGCTTCCAAACGGACCCAAAATCTGTTTTTTTCACCCCATTTTTCCTCCTCCCAATCCCTCCCAGTCCCTCCCAGTTTATCCCAGTCCAGCTCCCTCCCAGCTCCCCCAAATCCAAGCAATTCTGACCCGAATTCCAGCTCAGCCAAAGCACCGTTTATTCCCAAAACGATTTTTAAAAATATCCCAAAATTTCCCCAATCCCAATTTTTTTTTTTTTTTGGGCTGTTCCTGGAATTCCCGAGATTTTCCCCTGGGAATTCTCAGGTTTGGAATGTCAGACCCAAATCCAGGGATTTTTATCCCAATTTTTATCCCAGATTTTCCTCTCCCAGTCCATCCCAGTTCCCGCTGGGATTCCAGAATTTATTTCCCATGATTATTTTTTCCCGGAATTCCAAAAATTTCCTGGCAATTCCCAGCTCAGCCAAAGCGATTTCTGACCCCAAAAAAATCCAGCCAATAATCAAAAAAACCAGCCAAAAATAATAAAACAAAAGTCTGAAAACTCCCAAAAAAAGGAATTAAAAAATCCCAAAAAGAGCCCAGAAATCCCACGGGAATTCCCAATTCCTGGAGTGTTTTTCCATGGAATTTTTCAATTCCTGGAATATTTTCCATGGAAATTTTCAACTCTTGCACCATTTTCCCCCCAGGAATTCCCAGCTCTAAAATCCCAAATATTTTCCCACTGAAATCCCAAATTCCTGGGACATTTTTCCACGGATATTTCTCAATTCCTGGAATATTTTCCACGGGAATTTCTCCATTCCCAGGATGTTTTTTTTCTATGGAATTTCCATGGAATCCCCAATTCCTGGGATGGTTTTTCCCACGGGAATCCCTCGATTTCCGGGATGTTTTTCCACAGAAATTCTCAATTTGTTCTCTGCTCTAAAACCCTTAAATCCTTTCCCTCAGGAATTTTCACCTCCAGGGATTTTTTCCACGGAATTTTTCAATTCCCAGGGATTTTTTTCATGGAATTTTTTCAATTCCCAGGGAATTTTTTCCACGGAATTTTTCAATTCCCAGGGGTTTTTCCCAAGGGATTCCTCAGTTCCCAGAGAATTTTTTTTCCTGGAATTTTTCAATTTCCAGGGAATTTTTTCATGGGATTCCTCAATTCCCAGGCATTTTTTCCATGAAATTTTTAAATTCCCAGGGATTTTTTCCACGGAATTTCTCAATTCACAGGGTTTTTTCCCACGGAATTTTCCAGCTCCCAGGGGAGTTTTTCATGGGATTCCTCAGTTCCCAGGGGTGTTTCCCAGGGGATTCCTCAGTTCCCAGGGGTGTTTTTAATGGGATTCCTCAGTTCCCAGGGTTTGTTTTCCACGGAATTTTCCAGTTCCCAGGGATGATTTCCCCAGGGGGTTCCTCAGTTCCCAGGGGAGTTTTCCATGGAATTTTCCAGTTCCCAGGGGAGTTTTTAATGGGATTCCTCAGTTCCCAGGGGTGTTTCCCATGGAATTTTCCAGTTCCCAGGGGTGTTTTCCCCAGGGGAGTTTTCCATGGAATTTTCCAGTTCCCAGGGGATTTTTTCATGGGATTCCTCAGTTCCCAGGGGAGTTTTCCATGGAATTTTCCAGTTTCCAGGGATGATTTTCCCAGGGGATTCCTCAGTTCCCGGGGGTGTTTCCCATGGAATTTTCCAGTTCCCAGGGGTGTTTTCCATGGAATTTTCCAGCTCCCAGGGATGATTTCCCCAGGGGATTCCTCAGTTCCCAGGGGTGTTTTCCATGGAATTTTCCAGTTCCCAGGGGAGTTTTTAATGGGATTCCTCAGTTCCCAGGGGTGTTTTCCATGGAATTTTCCAGTTCCCAGGGGATTTTTTCATGGGATTCCTCAGTTCCCAGGGGAGTTTTCCATGGAATTTTCCAGTTCCCAGGGGTGTTTTCCCCAGGGGAGTTTTCCATGGAATTTTCCAGTTCCCAGGGATGATTTCCCCAGGGGATTCCTCAGTTCCCAGGGGTGTTTTCCAGGGGATTTTCCAGTTCCCAGGGATGATTTTCCCAGGGGATTCCTCAGTTCCCAGGGGACTTTTCCATGGAATTTTCCAGTTCCCAGGGATGATTTCCCCAGGGGATTCCTCAGTTCCCAGGGGTGTTTCCCATGGAATTTTCCCGTTCCCAGGGGAGTTTTCCCCTCAGTTCCCGGGGCTGCCCCCCAGGGGCCCCTGCAGCTCCCCGGCCGCCTCCCGGTCCAGCAGCCAGCGCAGGCGGCCGGAGCGCGGCCGGACCCGGGCGGCCGGCAGCGGCGACTCCTCCTGCCCCTCCAGGATCCTCTGCAGAGACACACACAGCAACCAGCGCCTCAATCAGCCCCCAGATCTCAGCAACTGGCCCCAAAAATCCAGGACTGTAGGCCAAAATTCAGGGTTAACCCGCAAAATCCCAGGATTTAACCCCAGAAATCATTCCCATAACCCCAAAATCTGGGATTTGAGCCCAAAAACTCCGGAATTATCCCCAAAATTTGGGATTTGACCCCAAAATTCAGGAACTATCCCCAAAATCCCGGGATTTAACCCTGGAAATCATTCCTAGAACCCCAAAAATCCAGGATTTGAGCCCCAAAATCCAGAAACTATCCCCAAAATCCCAGGATTTAACCCTGGAAATCATTCCTAGAACCCCAACAATGCAAGATTTGAGCCCCAAATCCCAAGAATTATCCCCAGAATCTGGGATTTGAGCCCAAAATCCAGGAACTATCCCCAAAACCTGGGATTTAACCCTGGAAATCCCAGGAGCCACCCCCAGTTCCCAGGTCTCCCCCACCTTGAGCACGGGCGCCTTGGCAGCGCCGGCCGCCACCATCAGCACCGCGCGCGCCGCGTTCAGCAGCGGCAGCGTCATCGTCACCCGCCGGGGAGGGGGCTTGGGGGAGTCCTGCAGGGCCCCCACCAGCAGCTCCTGCTCCTGGGGAATCCAGGGAAAAATGGGAGAAATCGCAGGGAAAAATTATGGGATGATGGGAAAAATCACAGGGGAAAATCCCGGGGACAACGGGAAAAATCGAGGGGAAAATAAAGGGGAAAATAGAAAAATCCCGGGAAAATGGGAAAAATACAAGGGAAAATGGGAAAAAATCCAGGGGAAAATGGGAATATTTACAGGGAAAAATTATGGGAAAAATCCAGGGGAAAATGGGAAAAATTACAGGGAAAATAATAATGGGAAAAGTGTGGGAAAAGAGGAACCCGTGGGGAGGGGGTTTGGGGGAGTCCTGCAGGGCCCCCACCAGCAGCTCCTGCTCCTGGGGAATCCAGGGAAAATTATGGGAAAACTCACAGGGAAAAATTATGGGATAATGGGAAAAATCACACGGGAAAATCCAGGGGAAAACGGGAAAAATCCAGGGGAAAATCCAGGAGAAAACAGGAAAAATCCAGGGGAAAATAAAGGGGAAAATAGAAAAATCCAGGGGAAAATGGGAAAAATACAAGGGAAAATGGGAAAAAATCCAGGGGAAAATGGGAATATTTACAGGGAAAAATTATGGGAAAAATCCAGGGGAAAATGGGAAAAATAATAATGGGAAAAGCATGGGGAAGGAGGAAACCGTTGGGGAGGGGGTTTGGGGGAGTCCTGCAGGGCCCCCACCAGCAGCTCCTGCTCCTGGGAATCCAGGGAAAAATGGGAGAAATCACAGGGAAAAATTATGGGATGATGGGAAAAATCACACGGAAAAATCCCGGGAAAAATCGAGGGGAAAACAGGAAAAATCCAGGGGAAAATAAAGGGGAAAATAGAAAAATCCCGGGGAAAATGGGAAAAATACAAGGGAAAATTGGAAAAAATCCAGGGGAAAATGGGAAAAATTACAGGGAAAAATTATGGGATGATGGGAAAAATCACACGGAAAAATTCCGGGGGAAACGGGAAAAATCCAGGGGAAAATCCCGGGGAAAATGGGAAAAATCCAGGGGGAAATCGAGGAGAAAATGGGAAAAATTACAGGGAAAAATAATGGGATAATGGGAATATTTACAGGGAAAAATCCAGGGGAAAACAGGAAAAATCAAGGGGAAAATCCAGGGGAAAATGGGAAAAAATCCAGGGAAAAAATGGGAAAAATTACAGGGAAAATAATAATGGGAAAAGTGTGGGAAAGGAGGAACCCGTGGGGAGGGGGTTTGGGGGAGTCCTGCAGGGCCCCCACCAGCAGCTCCTGCTCCTGGGAATCCAGGGAAAAATGGGAAATTCACAGGGAAAAATTATGGGATGATGGGAAAAATCCAGGGGAAAATCCAGGGGAAAATGGGAATAAACCAGGGGAAAATAGAAAAATTTAGAGGGAAAAATGGGAAAATGTACAGGGAAAAATCCAGGGGAAAATGGGAAAAATTCTGGGAAAATAGAAAAATTTACAGGGAAAAATCCAGGGGATAAAGGGGAAAATTACAGGCAAAAATTCAGGGGAAAATGGGGAAAAAATGGAAAATAAGGAAAATAATGGGAAAAATAATGGGAATATAATGGAGAAACTAAAGGGAATATTTTTAACACAAAATAAAAAATAATTTTGGAATTTTGGGAATTTGGGAATTTGGGATTTTGATATTTTGGGATTTGGGGAATTTGGGATTTTGAGATTTTGGGAATTTTGGGATTTGGGGAATTTGGGAATTTCGGAATTTTGGGAATTGGGAATTTGGGATTTTGAGATTTTGGGAATTTTGGGATTTGGGGAATTTGGGAATTTTGGGAATCGGGAAATTCGGAATTTTGGGAATTTGGAATTTTGGGAATAGGGAATTTGGGATTTTGAGATTTTGGGATTTGGGGAATTTGGGAATTTTGGGATTTGGGGAATTTGGGAATCGGGAAATTCGAATTTGGGGAATTTGAGATTTTGGGAATTTGGGGAATTTGGGATTTGGGGAATTTGGGAATCCGGAAATTCGGAATTTTGGGAATTTGGGATTTTGAGATTTTGGGAATTGGGGAATTTTGGGAATTTTGGGATTTGGGGAATTTGGGAATTTTGGGAATCGGGAAATTCGGAATTTTGGGAATTTGGGATTTTGAGATTTTGGGAATTTTGGGATTTGGGGAATTCAGAATTTTGGGAATTGGGGATTTTGAGATTTTTGGGAATTCGGAATTTTGGGAATTTGGGATTTTGAGATTTTGGGAATTTTGGGGAATTTGGGAATTTTGGGAATCCGGAAATTCGGAATTTTGGGAATTGGGGATTTTGAGATTTTGGGAATTTTGGGAATTGGGGAATTCGGAATTTTGGGATTTGGGGAATTTGGGAATTTTGGGAATTTGGGATTTTGAGATTTTGGGAATTTTGGGATTTGGGGAATTTGGGAATTTTGGGATTTGGGGAATTTGGGATTTTGAGATTTTGGGAATTTTGGGAATTTGGGAATTGGGGAATTTGGGAATTTTGGGAATCGGGAAATTCGGAATTTTGGGAATTTGGGATTTTGAGATTTTGGGAATTGGGGAATTTTGGGAGTCACCTGGAGCAGGGCGTGTCCCGAACAGCGAGCAGGTGTGACCGTCCGGCCCCACCCCCAGCAGCAGCAAATCAAACTGGGGGGTCTGCGAGCCCGGGAACGCCTGGGAACCAGTACGGACCAGTACGGACCAGTACGGACCAGTATGGACCAGTATGGACCGGTATGGACCGGTACGGACCAGTACGGACCAGTACGGACCAGTACGGGCCACTACGGACCAGTACGGACAAGTACGGACCAGTACGGACCAGTACGGACCATACGGACCAGTATGGACCAGTATGGACTGGTTCAGATCCCATCCCAGTCCCTCCCAGTCCCCCATCAGTCCATCCCAGTCCCTCCCAATTAATCCCAGTCCCCTCCCATTTCATCCCAATTCCCCCCGCAGTCCCTCCCAGTTCATCCCAGTCCCTCCCAGTCTCTCCCAGTCCATCCCAATCCCATCCCAGTCCCATCCAGCCCATCCCAGCTCCCCCCAAATCCCTCTCCAGTCGCTCCTAATCCCGTCCCAGTCCATTCCAGTCCCTCCCAGTCCATCCCAGTCCCTCCCAGTGGCTCCCAGTTGCCCCAGTACCGTGCGCAGCTGCTGCTCGTAGTCCCTGGCAGCCGCAGCCGGGTCCAGTTCAGTGCGGACCGAGAGGAACTGGGGCCCGGGGGGGGGCAACTGGGACAGCAGCTGGGACTGGGAACGGGGAACAGGGTTACTGGGAGCACTGGGAGGGACTGGGAATGGGGAACAGGGTTACTGGGAGGGACTGGGAGGGACTGGGAGAGCAGCTGGGGCCCGGGGGGCAACTGGGACAGCAGCTGGGACTGGGAACGGGGAACAGGGTTACTGGGAGGACTGGGAGGGACTGGGAGAGCAGCTGGGGCCCGGGGGGCAACTGGGACAGCAGCTGGGACTGGGAACGGGGAACAGGGTTACTGGGAGGGACTGGGAGAGACTGGAAATGGGGAACAGGGTTACCAGGAGGGACTGGGAGAGACTGGGAATGGAACACGGGGTTACTGGGAGCACTGGGAGGGACTGGGAATGGAACACGGGGTTACTGGGAGCACTGGGAGGGACTGGGAATGGGGGACAGGGTTACTGGGAGCACTGGGAATGGGGCACGGGGTTACTGGGAGAGACTGGGAGAGCAGCTGGGACTGGGAATGGAACACGGGGTTACTGGGAGCACTGGGAATGGGACACGGGGTTACTGGGAGGGACTGGGAATGGAACACGGGGTTACTGGGAGCACTGGGAGGGACTGTGAATGGGGGGACAACTGGGAGAGCAGCTGCGACTGGGAAGGGACAGACAGAGTTACTGGGAGCACTGGGAGAGACTGGGAATGGGGAACAGGGTTACTGGGAGCACTGGGAATGGGGCACGGGGTTACTGGGAGCACTGGGAGAGACTGGGAGAGCAGCTGGGACTGGGAATGGAACATGAGGTTACTGGGAGCACTGGGAATGGGACATGGGGTTACTGGGAGGGACTGGGAATGGGGCACGGGGTTACTGGGAGTTACTGGTACAGACTGGGAGTTACTGGTACGGACTGGGAATTACCGGTACAGACTGGGAGTTACTGGTACGGACTGGGACTCACTGGTACAGACTGGGAATTACCAGTACAGACCGGTTCCCCCGGCTCACCCGGTAGGCGTTACTGGTACGGACTGGGAGTCACTGGTACAGACTGGGAGTTACCGGTACGGACTGGGAGTCACTGGTACAGACTGGGAATTACCGGTACAGACTGGGAATTACCGATACAGACCGGTTCCCCCCCCGCTCACCCGGTAGGCGTTACTGGTACAGACTGGGAGTCACTGGTACAAACTGGGAGTTACCGGTACAGACTGGGACTCACTGGTACAGACTGGGAATTACCGGTACAGACCGGCCCGGACCGGTTCCCCCCGCTCACCCGGTAGGCGTTACTGGTACGGACTGGGAGTCACTGGTACAGACTGGGAATTACTGGTACGGACTGGGACTCACTGGTACAGACTGGGAATTACCGGTACAGACTGGGAATTACCAGTACAGACCGGTTCCCTCCCCCGCTCACCCGGTAGGCGTTACTGGTACGGACTGGGAGTTACTGGTACAGACTGGGAATTACCAGTACAGACCGGTTCCCCCCCGCTCACCCGGTAGGCGTTACTGGTACAGACTGGGAGTCACTGGTACAGACTGGGAGTTACTGGTACGGACTGGGACTCACTGGTACAGACTGGGAATTACCGGTACAGACCGGCCCGAACCGCTTTCCCCCCGCTCACCCGGTAGGCGTTACTGGTACAGACTGGGAGTCACTGGTACAGACTGGGAATTACCGATACAGACCGGTTCCCCCCGCTCACCCGGTAGGCGCCGCCGCTGCTCTCGGGGTGCTCGGGCGGCACCAGCCGCTCGTCGCACAGCGCCACCAGCCAGCGGGCCGGCTCCGCGCCGGGCGCCGCGCTCAGGGCGGGCGGCAGCTCCCGCGCCAGCAGCTGCACCAGCGACCCCCCCGAGAGCCCCAGCGCGAAGCGGCCGCCGCTCGCCACCGCCTCGGCCGCGGCCTCGGTCACCAGCCGCGCCAGCGCCGCGCCCAGCTCGCGCTGCGACGGGAACACCGAGACCGCCGCCATGATGGCGGCGCTGAGGGGGAAGGAGAAGGAGGAAGTGACGTCATCAGCGCGGCGCCACACTGAAGCTTGGCGGAAGTTGCGTCAGAGCGCGACGCGCTGCGCGTTGCTTAGCAACGCGCGGCCTAGTGAAGCCTCGGCCTTGCGTAGCGCCGCTGCCGCTGCGCCGCCCTCGCGTTCTTGGGGTGCAGAACGGGGGGTTGAGAAAGGGTGAAATCCCGCGAAAATGGCGCCAAAAATTTGGTATGGGGTTGGAATTTAGAAAATCCCAAAATTCCTGGGTTTCAGCCCAAAATTCCCTTTTTTTGACCCAAAAAATTCCTATTTTTACCCCAAAATTCCCTTTTTTTGACCAAAAATTCCCATTTTTACCCCAAAATTCCCATTTTTTGCCCCAATCCAGGGGCGGAGGGCAGGACTGGCATAGAGCTGTACCGGGAACGGGATTGCATTTAGGAAACCCCAAAATTCCCGATTTTAACCCCAAACCTCCCATTATTTTAACCCCAAAAATCCCCATTTTTAACCCCAAAAATTCCCATTTTTTTACCCCAGATTCCCCATTTTTTACCCCGAATTCCCATTTTTACCCGGTTTTTTTCCCCAATCCCGCACTCAGCACGCGGCACAGTCGCTGCTTTTTAATGGCCTCGCGGTCAGGCACAAAAAAAAGAGAAAATCGGATTAAAAACGCCCAAAGGGGTTAATTGCACTCGATAAAAAGTGCCGAAGGTTAATTGGGCACTAATTAATCGTTAATTAGCGCTGTCCCCGTTAATTAGCGCCTCAGTTCTCCATCAGTCCCGGCTTTTCTCGGAATTCTGCGATTTTCCCTCAGAAAAAAGTCACAAATTTCCCGGAAATTCCTGTAAAATTCTGCCGGGTTCCTCCCGAATCCTTAAAATTATCGCAGTTCAATAATCAAATCATGAATTTTTTATATCAAAATCCCGCTGTTTTCATGGGAATTCTGATGGATTTCTTCTGAATTCTTGAGAATTTCACTGTTTTATATCAAATCATGATTTTTTTATATCAAAATCCCGCTATTTTCATGGGAATTCTGCATTTTATAGGAATTTTTTTTGCTGTTTTACAGGAAATCCAGTGGGAGTTAGCAGCAGAATTTTCACATTTTCTGCATCCCAGGGAATTTTTTCATCGGGATTTTCACATTTTTGTGATCCCAGGCAGATTTTCTATCGGGATTTTCACATTTTCAGGATCCCAGGCAGGTTTTCCATCGGGATTTTCCAGATCCCAGGGTAGTTTTTGGGATCCCAGCAGGATTTTCAGGATCCCAGGGAATTTTTCCATTGGGATTTTCACATTTTCAGGATCCCATGGAAGTTTTTCATTGAGATTTTCACATTTTCTGCATCCCAGGCAGGTTTTCCATTGGGATTTTCAGGATCCCAGAGTAGTTTTTGGGATCCCAGCAGGATTTTCAGGATGTCAGGCAGGTTTTCATTGGGATTGTCACATTTTCAGGATCCCAGGGAGGTTTTCCATCAGGATTTCGGGGATCCCAGGCAGGTTTTCCAGCAGGATTTCGGGGATCCCAGGGAATTTTTCCATCGGGATTTTCAGGATCCCAGGGAATTTTTCCATCAGGATTTCGGGGATCCCAGGCAGGTTTTCCATCGGGATTTTCAGGATCCCAGGGAATTTTCCCATCAGGATTTGGGGCCCCACCCCAGACCCTGTCCAGGATCAGAACCTGGTGCTGCCGGGCGCAGATCCTGGCGTGCATCTCCCAATCCAGGGGATTTCACATTTCCAGGATCCCATGGAAGTTTTTCATTGAGATTTTCACATTTTCTGCATCCCAGGGAGGTTTTTCATTGGGGTTTTCAGATTTTTGTGATCCCAGGCAGGTTTTCCATCGGGATTTCGGGGGATCCCAGGAATTTTTCCATTGGGATTTTCAGGATCTCAGGCAGGTTTTCCAGCAGGATTTTGGGGATCCCAGGGAATTTTTCCATCAGGATTTCGGGGATCCCAGGCAGGTTTTCCATCGGGATTTTCAGGATCCCAGGAATTTTTCCAGCAGGATTTCGGGGATCCCAGGCAAGTTTTCCATCGGGATTTTCAGGATCCCAGGCAGGTTTCCCATCAGGATTTGGGGCCCCACCCCAGACCCTGTCCGGGTCAGAAGCGGGTGCTGCCGGCGCAGATCCTGGCGTGCATCTCCCCGTCCAGGGGCACGTAAGCGGCAAGCGCTGCGGGTCCAGCCACGAAGAGCCGGTCGGGCACCCGCCGGGGGTCCCAGCCCTCCCCCGCAGCCAGCGTCTTCTGCAGCTTGAAGGTGCCTGGGGGGAATTGGGGACGTGGGATGGGAAATTCCCAATGGGAACAGCAATGCTGAGTGGGGGAATAACCCCCCTTAAGCCCCGCCCCTTTAGGCCACACCCACAGAACCGCACCAATTTAAGCCACACCCCTTTAGGCCCCACCCCTTAGACCTCACCTACCCCAACCGTCTGTTCCTTCAGGCCCCACCCATTTAGGCCACACCCCTCTAGGACACACCCTTTTAATCCCCACCCTTTAGACCACACCCACCCCAGCTCTCTGACCCTTTAGGCCACATCCCCTTAGACTCCAGCCCTTTAATTCCCATTGAGCCACGCCCATTTAGGCCACACCCATCTATGCCCCACTCCTTAGACCTCACCTACCCCAACCTTCTGTTCCTTCAGGCCTCACCCATTTAAGCCACACCCCTTTAATTCCCACCCCTCAAACCCCACACAATTCAGCCCCACCCCTTTAAGCCCCACCCCTTTAGGCCACACCCCTCAAACCCCACACAATGCAACCCTGCCCCTTTAAGCTCCACACTCTTAGGCACCACCTCTTTAGACCACACCCTTTTTAGCCCCACCCCTCAAACCCCACCCATTTAACCCTTATCCAGCCCCACCCCTTTAGGCCCTAATGCTTTAGGCCCCACCCCTTAAGCCCCACCCCTTTAAGCCACACCCCTTCAGGCCACACCCCTCAAGCCCCACACAATGCAACCCCGCCCCTTTAAGCTCCACCCTTTCCAGCCTCACCTCTTTAGACCACACCCCTTTATGCCCCACCCTTCAAACCCCACTCAATTCAGCCTCGCCCTTTAAGCCCCACCCACTTTGGCCCCGCCCCTTTAAGCCCCATCCATTTGGGCCCCGCCCTTTAAGCCCCGCCCCTCTGTGCCCCGCCCGTACCGGTGGTGTCGAGAGGCGTGGCAGCAGGCGGATGAAGACGGGCCGGGCGTAGGGCGGCAGCACCGGCACCAGCAGCTGGTACAGCCCGGCGGGGTCCAGCCGGGAGTGCGGGTCGGCGATGGCCGCCATGCCCGCCCGGCCCTCCGCCCCTGGGTTGGGGAAAAAACAGGGGATTTTGGGAAAAAATGGAGATTTGGGGTAAAAATGGGATTTGGGGTTCCTAAATCCAATCCCATTGCTGGTACAGCGATGGCCGCCATGCCCGCCCCGCCCCTCCCCCCCCGGGTTGGGGAAAAACAGGGGAAAAAAATGGGAAAAATGGAGATTTGGGGTAAAAATGGGATTTGGGGTTCCTAAATCCAATCCCACTGCTGGTACAGCGATGGCCGCCATGCTCGCCCAGCCCTCCGCCCCTGAATGGGGAAAAAACAGGGGAAAAAAAATGGGAAAAATGGAGATTTGGGGTAAAAATGGGATTTGGGGTTCCTAAATCCAATCCCACTGCTGGTACAGCGATGGCCGCCATGCCCGCCCGGCCCTCCGCCCCTGCATTGGGGAAAAAACAGGGAAAAAAATGGGAAAAATGGAGATTTGGGGTAAAAATGGGATCTGGGGTTCCTAAATCCAATCCCACTGCTGGTACAGCGATGGCCGCCATGCCTGCCCGGCCCTCCGCCCCTGAATGGGGGAAAAACAGGGGAAAAAATGGGAAAAATGGAGATTTGGGGTAAAAATGGGATTTGGGGTTCCTAAATCCAATCCCAGTGCTGGTACAGCGATGGCCGCCATGCCCGCCCCGCCCTCCGCCCCCTGGGTTGGGGGAAAAAACCACGGGATTTTGGGAAAAAAATGGGAAAATGGAGATTTGGGGTAAAATGGGATTTGGGGTTCCTAAATCCAATCCCAGTGCTGGTACAGCGATGGCCGCCATGCTCGCCCAGCCCTCCACCACTGCGTGGGGAAAAAACACGGGATTTTGGGAAAAAATGGGGATTTTGGTGAAAAAAATGGGGATTTTGGTTAAAAAATGGGAAATTTGATTAAGAAATGGGGATTTTGGGGTTTCCTAAACCCAATGCCATTCCTGGTACAGCTCCATGCCAGCCCTGCCCTCCAGTGCCGTTATCCTGGGTATTTTTTGGGATTTCCCTGAAATCTGGACGCCGTTATCTTGGGGTTTTTTTTTAATTTCCAGGAATCTGGACAGCGATTTTTTTGGGGTTTACCGGGAATCTCAACACCATTATTTTTTGGGGGATTTACCAGGAATCTGGACACCGTTTTTCCAGATTTTTTTGGGATTTACCGGGAATCTCGACGCCGTAGACGACGACGTCGGCCTGCTCCAGCAGCTGGCTCAGGGCTCCCTCCACCTCGGTGCTGGAGACGTTCTCCCCGCGCCAGCGGAACGTGTCCCCGCCCCGGTCCCGGAAATACAGGTACCCCAAATCATCCATCACCAGGACGTCCCCTGAACACGGGAAATCGGGGGGAAATCACAGAGAAATCCCGGGAAAATTCCCCAAAAAATCCTAGAAAAATCCTGGGAAAAATCCTGGGAAAAATCCTGGGAAAAATCCTGGGAAAAATCCTGGGAAAATTCCCAAAAATTCACAACTGGGAATGGGGAAATAATCCCAGAAATACAGGTACCCCAAATCTTCCATCACCAGGACATCCCCTGAAAAAGGGAAATTGGGGGGAAATCACGGAAAAATCCTGGGAAAATTCCCAAAAAAATCCCAGAAAAATCCTGGGAAAATTCCCAAAAAATCACACCTGGGAATGGGGAAATAATCCCAGAAATGCAGGTACCCCAAATCCTCCATCACCAGGACGTCCCCTGAAAACGGGAAATTGGGGGGAAATCACGGAAAAATTCCAAAAAAAATACTGGAAAAATCCCACAAAAATCCCCGAAAATTCCTGAAAAATATCACCTGGGAATGGGGAAAATATCCTGGAAATACAGGTACCCCAAATCATCCATCACCAGGATGTTCCCCTGAAAACGGGACATGAGGGGGAAATCACAGAAAAATTCCAGGAAAATTTAAAAAAAAAACCAACTGAAAAATCCTGGGAAAATCACAGAAAAATCCTGGGAAAATTCCCAAAAAATCACAGCTGGGAATGGGATAATAATCCCAGAAATACAGAAACCCCAAATCGTCCATCACCAGGACGTCCCCTGAACACGGGAAATTGGGGGAAAATCACGGAAAAATTCTGGGAAAATTCCCAAAAAATCACAGCTGGGAATGGGATAATAATCCCAGAAATACAGAAACCCCAAATCATCCATTACCAGGACGTCCCCTGAACACGGGAAATTGGGGGAAATCACAGAAAAATTCTGGGAAAATTCCCAAATAAATCCCAGAAAAATTTTTGGCCAACGCTCCGGGATTTCTTCCTGTGGTTGATTCCCAAACCCTTTGGGGTGTCCCAGGGTGGAAAATCCCAGGATTTGGGGTCTGAAAATGCAGGAATTCCCAAGGGAAGTGGGAAAAAAACCCCAAAATCTCATCTGGAATTTGGGACAACACCCCAAAACCCAATGTGGGATTTTTGGTCAACTCTCCAGAACTTTTTCCTCTGGTTGATTCCCAAAACTTTTGAGGTGTCTCAAGATGGAAAATCCTGGGATTTCAGGTCTGGAAATCCAGGAATTCCCATGGGAAGTGGGAATAAAAACCCCAAAACCCACCCAAGGATAGGGAGAAGATCCCAAATCCCAACGCGGCATTTTCGGCCAACGCTCCAGGACTTCTTCCTGCGGTTGATTCCCAAAGCCTTTGGGGTGTCCCAGGGTGG
This sequence comes from Luscinia luscinia, assembly GCA_034336685.1. Lineage (NCBI taxonomy): Eukaryota > Metazoa > Chordata > Aves > Passeriformes > Muscicapidae > Luscinia > Luscinia luscinia. The sequence goes on along the minus strand of JAKWBO010000062.1, from coordinate 111,206 downwards.
ACAATCCCGGGATTTGGGGAATTGTGGGAGTTACCTGACAGGTAGGCCTGGTCGCCCTTGGCCAGGACGTCGCGGGCGATTTTGCTGCTAGCGTGGGCGCCCGGCGCTGACGTAACCGTCGAAGCTGGCGCGCAGGGGGTCGCGCTGGTCAATCGCGGCCCACCAGCAACCCGGGCTCGCCTGGGGGTCACAAATCCATGGGAATGGGGTCACAAATCCATGGGGGAAATGGGAATGGGGTCACAGAATCCACCAGCAACCCGGGCTCGCCTGGGGGTCACAAATCCATGGAAATGGAAAAATGGGAATGGGATCAAAGAATCCACCAGCAACCCGGGCTCGCCTGGGGGTCACAAATCCATGGGAATGGGGTCACAAATCCATGGGGAAACGGGAATGGGATCAAAAATCCATAGGAAACAGGAATGGGATCAAAAATCCATGGGAAATGGGAATTGGGTCACAGAATCCACCAGCAACCCGGGCTCGCCTGGGGGTCACAAATCCATGGGAATGGGGTCACAGAATCCATGGGGAATGGGAATGGGGTCACAAATCCATGGAAAAATGGGACTGGGGTCAAAGAATCCATGGGGAAACAGGAATGGGATCAAAAATCCATGGGAAATAGGAATTGGGTCACAGAATCCACCAGCAACCCGGGCTCGCCTGGGGTCACAAATCCATGGAAAAATGGGGTCACAAATCCATGGGGAAACGGGAATGGGATCAAAAATCCATGGGGAAATGGGAATGGGGTCAGAAATCCATGGGAAATGGGAATGGGATCAAAAATCCATGGGGAAATGGGATCACAGAATCCACCAGCAACCCGGGCTCGCCTGGGGTCACAAATCCATGGGAATGGGGTCACAAATCCATGGGAAACAGGATCAACTCCAAACGACCCCAAAATTTTTTGCAATCAACTCAAGGTGACCCCAAAATTTTCAGGATCAACTCAAGGTAACCCCAAGACGTTCGGGCTGGTTCCAATCCCCCATCTTTGGGCGTAAAATCCAGCTGGAAAATCCCATTTGGGACCCCAAAACCTGCCAGAATTCCATTTTTTGGGGTGAAAAGGGGGTTTTTGGGGCTGTGGGGCCGACCTGGGGCGACAGGGCACGCAGAGGCCGCTGGAGTCGCGCAGCAGCTCCAGCGTGTCCGGCTGCACCTTGACCAAGCGCACGGGGTACACGTTGGGCAGGATGCGGCTGTTGAACCCGCAGGCTCCGACCTGGCAGGGCAAAACGGGGAGAAACCCGGGAAAATTTTTCCCCCACTTTTTCTCAAATTTTCTCCGATTTTTCCCAGATTTTTTCCCAGTTTTTTCCTGGATTTTTTCCCAATTTTCCCCCATTTTCCCCCAATTTTCCCCCATTTTTCCCCAATTTTCCCCATTTTTTCCCAATTTTTTCCCAATTTTCCCCGATTTTTCCCAGATTTTTTGCCCATTCTTTCCCCAGTTTCCCCATGTTTCCCCACCTTGCCATCGAGGTTGGCCACGCTGCAGTTGCACTCGGTGGCCCCGTAGAACTCCCAATTTTCCCCATCTTTTCCCCATTCTTCCCCAAATTTTCCCCATTTTTTCCCCAAATTTTCCCCATTTTTCTCCATATTTTCCCCAATTTTTCCCCCATTTTCCCCCACTTTTCCCCCATATTTTCTCCGATTTTTCACAATTTTCCCCCATTTTTCCCAGATTTTTGCCCATTCTTTCCCCAGTTTCCCCATGTTTCCCCACCTTGCCATCGAGGTTGGCCACGCTGCAATTGCACTCGGTGGCCCCAGAGAACTCCCAATTTTCCCCATTTTTCCCCCATTTTTTCCCAATTTTTCCCCAAATTTTCCCCATTTTTCTCCATATTTTCCCCAATTTTCCCCAGATTTTTCCCTCACTTTTCCCCATATTTTCTCCGATTTTTCCCAGATTTTTTGCCCATTCTTTCCCCAGTTTCCCCATGTTTCCCCACCTTGCCGTCGAGGGTTGGCCACGCTGCAGTTGCACTCGGTGGCCCCGTAGAACTCCCAATTTTCCCCATTTTTCCCCCATTTTTCCCCAATTTTTCCCCAAATTTTCCCCATTTTCTCCATATTTTCCCCAATTTTTCCCTGATTTTTCCCCCACTTTTCCCCATATGTTCTCCGATTTTTCCCAGATTTTTTCCCAGTTTTTTCCTGGATTTTTTCGCATTTTTCGCCCAGTTTTTCCTTGAATTTTCCCCAATTTTCCCCTGATTTTTCCCCCATTTTTTCCCAGATTTTTTGCCCATTCTTTCCCCAATTTCCCCATGTTTCCCCACCTTGCCGTCGAGGTTGGCCACGCTGCAGTTGCACTCGGTGGCCCCGTAGAACTCCCAATTTTCCCATTTTTCCCCATTTTTCCCCAATTTTTCCCCAATTTTTCCCCATTTTTCTCCATATTTTCCCCAATTTTTCCCATATTTTCCCCCACTTTTCCCCATATTTTCTCCGATTTTTCCCAGATTTTTTGCCCATTCTTTCCCCAGTTTCCCCCATGTTTCCCCACCTTACCATCGAGGGTTGGCCACGCTGCAGTTGCACTCGGTGGCCCCGTAGAACTCCCCATTTTCCCCATATTTTCCCCATTTTCCCCCATCTTTTCCCCCATTTTTTCCCCATTTTTCTCCGTATTTTCCCCAATTTTTCCCTGATTTTTCCCCCACTTTCCCCCATATTTTCTCCGATTTTTCCCAGATTTTCCCCTGATTTTTTCCCAGATTTTTTGCCCATTCTTTCCCCAGTTTCCCCCATGTTTCCCCACCTTGCCGTCGAGGTTGGCCAGGCTGCAGTTGCACTCAATGGCCCCGTAGAACTCCCAATTTTCCCCATTCTTCCCTAAATTTTCCCCATTTTTTCCCCAAATTTTCCCCATTTTCCCCATATTTTCCCCATTTTCCCCCATATTTTCCCCCATTTTTTCCCCATTTTTCTCCATATTTTCCCCAATTTTTCCCAGATTTTCCCCACTTTTCCCCATATTTTCCTCCGATTTTTCCCAGATTTTTGCCCATTCTTTTCCCAATTCCCCCATGTTTCCCCACCTTGCCGTCGAGGTTGGCCACGCTGCAGTTGCACTCGGTGGCCCCGTAGAACTCCCCAATCTGGGGGATCTGGAAGCGGCTCTGGAACTGCGGCCACAGCTGGGCCCGCAGCCCGTTGCCCAGGGCCAGGCGCACGCGGTGGCGGCGCTGGGCGGGGCCGGGGGGCTGGGCCAGCAGGAACCGGCACAGCTCGCCTATGTACTGGATCACCTGGGGATAATATCCAAAACTCACCTGAAAATATCCAAAAACAACCAAAAATATCCAAAATAACCAAAAATGGGAATTTGGGTCAGTGAGGGCTGGGCCAGCAGGAACCGGCACAGCTCGCCTATGTACTGGATCACCTGGGGATAATATCCAAAACTCACCTGAAAATATCCAAAAACAACCAAAAATATCCAAAATAACCAAAAATGGGAATTTGGGTCAGTGAGGGGCTGGGCCAGCAGGAACCGGCACAGCTCGCCTATGTACTGAATTACCTGGGGATAAAAATGGGAAAAAACCCAAAAAATCACCTGAAAATATCCAAAAATAGCCAAAAATGGGAATTTGGGTCAGTGAGGGCTGGGCCAGCAGGAACCGGCACAGCTCACCTATGTACTGGATCACCTGGGGATAAAAATGGGAAAAAACCAAAAGTCACCTGAAAATATCCAAAATAACCAAAAATGGGAATTTGGGTCAGTGAGGGGCTGGGCCAGCAGGAACCTGCACAGCTTACCTATGTACTGGATCACCTGAAAGTAATATCCAAAACTCACCTGAAAATATCCAAAATAACCAAAAAATATCCAAAAATAACCAAAAATGGGAATTTGGGTCAGTGAGGGGCTGGGCCAGCAGGAAACGGCACAGCTCACCTATGTACTGGATCACCTGGGGATAAAATGGGAAAAAAACCAAAAAGTCACCTGAAAATATCCAAAAATAACCAAAAATGGGAATTTGGGTCAGTGAGGGGCTGGGCCAGCAGGAACCGGCACAGCTCGCCTATGTACTGGATCACCTGAAAGTAATATCCAAAACTCACCTGAAAATATCCAAAAACAACCAAAAAATATCCAAAAATAACCAAAAATGGGAATTTGGGTCAGTGAGGGGCTGGGCCAGCAGGAACTGGCACAGCTCACCTATGTACTGAATTACCTACAGAGAACATGGGGGAAAATATCCAAAAAATATCCTAAAATATCCAAAAATAACCAAAAATGGGAATTTGGGTCACTGAGGGTCTGGGCCAGCAGGAACCTGCACAGCTCGCCTATGTACTGGATCACCTGAAAATAATATCCAAAATATCCAAAAATCACCTGAAAATATCCAAAATGGAATTTGGGGTGAAAAAATGGCATTTGGGGTGAAAAATGGGAATTTGGTCAGTGAGGGGCTGGGCCAGCAGGAACTGGCACAGCTCACTGATGTACTGAATTACCTACAGAGAACATGGGAAAAATATCCAAAAATATCCTAAAATATCCAAAAATAAACAAAAATGGGAATTTGAGTCAGTGAGGGGCTGGACCAGCAGGAACCTGCACAGCTCATCTATGTACTGGATCACCTGAAAATAATACCCAAAATATCCAAAAATCACCTGAAAATATCCAAAAATAACCAAAAATGGGAATTTGGGTCAGTGAGGGGCTGGGCCAGCAGGAACTGGCATAGCTCACCTATGTACTGGATCACCTGAAAATAATACCCAAAAATATCCAAAAATCACCTGAAAATATCCAAAAATGGGAATTTGGGGTGAAAAAATGGCATTTGGGGTGAAAAAATGGAATTTGGGTCAGTGAGGGGCTGGGCCAGCAGGAACTGGCACAGCTCACTGATGTACTGAATTACCTACAAGAGAACATGGGAAAAATATCCAAAAATATCCTAAAATATCCAAAATAAACAAAAATGGGAATTTGGGTCAGTGAGGGCTGGGCCAGCAGGAACCGCACAGCTCGCCCTATGTACTGGATCACCTGGGGATAAAAATGGGAAAAAACCAAAAATCACCTGAAAATATCCAAAAATAGCCAAAAATGGGAATTTGGGGTGAAAAAATGCAAATTTGGGTCAGTCAGGGGCTGGGCCAGCAGGAACCGGCACAGCTCACCTATGTACTGGATCACCTGAAAATAATACCCAAAAATATCCAAAAATCACCTGAAAATATCCAAAAACAACCAAAAAATATCCAAAAATAACCAAAAATGGGAATTTGGGTCAGTGAGGGGCTGGACCAGCAGGAACCTGCACAGCTCATCTATGTACTGAATTACCTGGGGATAAAAATGGAAAAAAGCCAAAATATCACCTGAAAATATCCAAAAATGGGAATTTGGGTCAGTGAGGGCTGGGCCAGCAGGAACCAGCACAGCTCACCTATGTACTGAATTACCACAGAGAACATGGGGAAAAATAACCAAAAATATCCGAAAATATCCAAAACTAACCAAAAATGGGAATTTGGGGTGAAAAAATGGGAATTTGGGTCAGTGAGGGGCTGGGCCAGCAGGAACCGGCACAGCTCACCTATGTACTGGATCACCTGAAAATAATAGCCAAAAATATCCAAAAATCACCTGAAAATATCCAAAAATAGCCAAAAATGGGAATTTGGGGTGAAAAAATGGCATTTGGGGTGAAAAAATGGGAATTTGGGTCAGTGAGGGGCTGGGCCAGCAGGAACTGGCACAGCTCACTGATGTACTGAATTACCTACAGAGAACATGGGGAAAAATATCCAAAAAATATCCTAAAATATCCAAAAATAACCAAAAATGGGAATTTGGGTCAGTGAGGGGCTGGGCCAGCAGGAACCTGCACAGCTCGCCTATGTACTGAATTACCTGGGGATAAAAATGGGAAAAAACCCAAAAAATCACCTGAAAATATCCAAAAATAGCCAAAAATGGGAATTTGGGGTGAAAAAATGGGAATTTGGGTCACTGAGGGGCTGGGCCAGCAGGAACCGGCACAGCTCACCTATGTACTGGATCACCTGAAAATAATATCCAAAAATATCCAAAAATCACCTGAAAATATCCAAAAATAACCAAAAAATATCCAAAAATAACCAAAAATGGGAATTTGGGGTGAAAAAATGGGAATTTGGGTCAGTCAGGGGCTGGGCCAGCAGGAACCTGCACAGCTCGCCTATGTACTGAATAACCTAAAATAACCAAAAATAACCAAAAAATGGGATTTGGGGAAAAGTGGGCAAAATTGTGAAGAAAGGGGAAGGTTGTGAGTTGGGACTCACCGTGCAGCGATATTTGACACAATCATCCCAAAATCGCGAGGCCGAGAATTTGCTGCGGATGACGACGGTGAGGCCGTGCAGGAGGCACTGCCCCACCCCCAGGATGGTCCCTGCAGGGCAGAAAATTGGGAAATGTTTGGGGAAAAATTGGGAAATGTTTGGGAAAAAATTGGGAAAAAATTGGGAGAAATTTGGGAAAAAATTGGGGAAAATATGGGATAAATTTGTGAAAAATCGGGATAAATTCAGGTTAAATTTGGGATAAATTTGGGATAAATTCGGGAAAATTTTGGTAAAAATTTGGGAGAAATTTGGGAAAAATTTGGGATAAATTCAGGATAAATTTGGGAAAACATCAAGATTAATTTGGGATAAATTTGGGGTAATTCAGGATAAATTCGGGATAAATTTGGGATAAATTCGGGATAAATTTGGGTTATTTGGGATGGGTTTGGGATGGGTCAGGCACTGTCCCACCCCCAGGATGGTCCCTGCAGGGCAGAAATTCGGGAAAAAAAATTGAGAAATGTTCGGGGAAAATTGGGAAAAATTCGGGAAAAAATTGGGAAAAAAATCGGGATAAATTTGGGATAAATTCAGGATAAATTCAGGTTAAATTTGGGAAAATTTTGGGAAAAATTTGGGATAAAATCAGGATAAATTTGGTATAAATTTGGGAAAACATCAAGATTAATTTGGGATACATTTGGGAGAATTCAGGATAAATTTAGGATAAATTCGGGATTTCTTTGGGATAAATTCAGGATTAATTAGGGATAAATTTGGGATAAATTTGGGATTATTTTGGGATTATTTTGGGATAAATTCAGGATTAAATAGGGATAAATTCAGGATTAATTAGGGATAAATTTGGGATAAATTTGGGATTATTTTGGGATAAATTCAGGATTAATTAGGAATAAATTAGGGATAAATTCATGATTAATTATGGATAAATTTGGGATAAATTCAGGATTAATTAGGGATAAATTAATGATTAATTAGGGCTAAATTCATGATTAATTTGGGATAAATTCAGGATAAATTTGGGACTAATTCAGGATAAATTCGGGATAAATTCAGGATAAATTCCGGATTAATGAGGGAGGAGGGGCAGGAGCAGCACCTGCCGAGTGGTAGAGCGGCAGGCAGGTGTAGATGACGTCATCGGGGCGGAGCCGGAAGGCAAAATAGGCGAAGGCGGCGATTCGGTAAAACCTGAGAGAGAGAGAAACACCTGGACAGGTGAGGGACAGTCCTGGGACAGGTAATAAATGAGAGAGAGAGAGAGAAAACAGCTGGAACACCTGGACAGGTGAGGGACAGTCCTGGGACAGGTAATAACTCAGAGAGAAAGAGAGAGAGAGAGAGAGAGTGAGAAACACCTGAGACACATGAGAGGTACACCTGGACAGGTGAGGGACACACCTGGGACAGGCAATAAATGAGAGAGATAAAACAGCTGAGACATCTGAACAGGTGAGAGAAAACACCTGAGACAGGTAATAAATGAGAAAGAGAGAGAAAACACCTGAGACAGGTGAGAGACACACCTGGAACAGCTGGGCAGGTGAGAGGCACACCCTGACCACACCCTGACCACACCCAGCACTGACCACACCCCTGATCACACCCATTGACCACACCAGCACTGACCACACCCACTGACCACACCCAGCACTGACCACACCCTGATCACATCCACACCACACCCATCACTGACCACACCCACTGACCACACCCATTGACAACACCCTGACCACACCCACTGACTACACCCTGATCACACCCATTGACCACACCCTGACCACACCAGCACTGACCACACCCAGCACTGACCACACCCACTGGCCACACCCATTGACAACACCCTGATCACACCCACACCACACCCAGCACTGACCACACCCACTGATCACACCCTGACCACGCCCATTGACCACACCCAGCACTGACCACACCCATTGACAACACCCTGACCACACCCAGCACTGACCACACCCTGACCACACCCACTGACCACGCCCATTGACAACACCCTGACCACACCCAGCACTGACCACACCCACTGGCCCCGCCCCCGGCCCCGCCCCCCACCTGCTGTGCACCACAATGGCCGCCTTGGGCATCCCGGTGGTGCCCGAGGTGTAGATGTAGAACAACCGGTCTGCAACGGGGAAAAACGGGAAAATTGGGAAAAATTGGTGAAAAACAGGAATTTGGGGTTTTCCCATTTCCCTCATTTTTCCTCCTTTTTTTCCCATTTTTCTCCCCATTTTTCCTCCGTTTCCCCCAATTTTTAAAATTTCCCCATTTTTTCCCCCTTTCCCCCATTTTCTCCTGTTTTTTCCCCATTTTCTCCCCTCATTTTCCCCATTTTTCCCGTTCATCCCCTCCTGGGGCCCCTTCCCAGGGGGGATTTTGGGGCTCATTTCCCCCATTTCCCTCCCATTTTTCCCCATTTTTTCCCACCTTCCCTCTCTTTTCCCAATTTCCCATTTTTCCTCCCGTTTTCCCCCGTTTTTACCGTCCATGCCCTCCAAGAGCCATTCCTGGGGCGGATTTTGGGGCTCTTTTTCCCAATTTCACCCCATTTTTTCCCCCTAATTTCCCATTTTTCTCCCCGTTTTTCCCCCATTTTTCCCCCCGTTTTTACCGTCCATCCCCTCCTGGCACCGCCCCCAGGGCCATTCCTGGGGTGGGTTTTGTTCCTCATTTCCCCATTTTTTCCCCCAATTTCCCATTTTTCTCCCCATTTTTCCCCCCCCCCCGTTTTTACCGTCCATGCCCCGCCCGGCGCCGCCCCCGGGGCCATTCCTGGGGCGGATTTTGGGGCTCTTTTCCCAATTTTCCCCCATTTTTTCCCCCATTTTTTCCCCAATTTCCCCGTTTTCCCCCGTTTTTACCGTCCATGCCCTTCCCAGCCCCGCCCCGGGGCTGTTCCTAGGAGTGGATTTTGGGGCTCTTTCCCAATTCCCCCATTTTTTCCCCAATTTCCCATTTTTCTCCCCGTTTTTCCCCCATTTTTCCCCCCCGTTTTTACCGTCCATGCCCCTCCCAGCCCCGCCCCCGGGGCCATTCCTAAGAGGTGGGTTTTGTTCCTCATTTCCCCATTTTTTCCCCCAATTCCCCATTTTTCTCCCCGTTTTTCCCCGTTTCCCCCCCGTTTTTACCGTCCATGCCCCGCCCGGCGCCGCCCCCAGGGCCGTTCCTGGGGCGGATTTTAGGGCTCTTTTTTCCCAATTTCCCCCATTTTTCCCCATTTTTCCCCCATTTCCCCCGTTTCCCCCGTTTTTACCGTCCATGCCCCGCCCGGCGCCGCCCCCGGGGCCGTTCTCGGCGCTCGCTCCAGCAGCGGCTCCAGCGGCCGCGACCCCTCGGGCAGCGGCCCCGCCCCGCCGGGCCCCAGGAGAATTTCTGCACCTGCGGGCCCAGGGCAGCGCTCACCTCGCACAGGGCTGGGGAGGAAAAGGGCACAGCATTGCTGAGAAACTGGGGAAATCCTGGAAAAAACGGGGAGATAACTCCTGAAAAACGGAGAAAAAACGGGAGAGAATTCCTGGAAAACAGGGAAAAACGGAGAGAATTCCTGGAAAAAAGGGAGATAATCCCTGAAAAAACGGAGAAAAAACGGGAGAGAATTCCTGGAAAACGGGGAAAAATGGGAGAGAATTCCTGGAAAAAAAGGAGATAATCCCTGAAAAACGGAGAAAAACGGGAGAGAATTCCTGAAAAATGGGAAAAACGGGACAGAATTCCTGAAAAACGGGAGAGAATCCACCAAAATAGGGAAAATATGGGAGAGAATTCCTGAAAAACGGGAGAGAATTCCTGAAAACAGGGAAAAATGAACGTGGAAAATGTTTCCATTTCCCAAGTACAATCCTGAAAATAATTCATTAAAAATGAGAAAAAATTCCTTAATTTTCTGTGCCCACCTGAGCTCACCTGAGCCCCTCCCATCCCCACCTGTGCCCATCTGAGCCCCTCCCCATCTCACCTGTGCCCACCTGAGCCCCTCCCCACCTCACCTGTGCCCACCTGAGCCCCTCCCCATCCCCTCCCCATCTCACCTGTGCCCCCTGTTCTCACCTTCCCCATCTCAGTCCCGAACAGCACGGCGCTGCTGCCCCGGCACAGGTGAGCCCGTGCGCCAGCCCCTCCCTGCGCAGGTGCGAGTTGAGCAGCGCCGCCTCCACGCCGGCCTTGGCCAGCCCCAGCCAGGCCGCCACGAACTCGGGCCGGGACTCCATGAGCACGGCCACCACGGCGCCGGGCCCGTAGCCCAGGTGCGCGCACAGGTGCGCCAGCGCGTTGGACAGCTCGTCCAGCTGCCGGAACGTCCAGACGGCGCCGGACGCGGCGTCCACCAGCGCGGCCTTGTCCGGCCAGCGCCGCGCCACGGCCGAGAACAGCGCGGGGACGGAGCGGCCGGAGCGGCGCAGGCGGGACAGGGAGAGCCGGACACGCAGCAGCACCCACAGACCGCTGGGGAAACATGGGGAAAAATGGGAATTTTGGTAAAATTTGGGGTAAATTTGGGGATTCAGGGGTTGGGAACAGCGCGGGGACGGAGCGGCCGGAGCGGCGCAGGCGGGACAGGGAGAGCCGGACACGCAGCAGCACCCACAGACCGCTGGGGAAACGTGGGGAAAAATGGGGAATTTGGTGAAATTTGGGGGATTTTGGGGAAATTTGGGGATTCAGGGGTTGGGAACAGCTGGGGACGGAGCGGCCGGAGCGGCGAGGCGGGAGAGAGAGAGCCGGACACGCAGCAGCACCCACAGACCGCTGGGGAAACATGGGGAATTTGGGGAAAAATGGGAAAAAATGGGGTGAATTTGGGGAATTTTGGGGAAATTTGGGGAATTTTGGGAAATTTGTGGTTTATGGGGATTCAGGGGTCGGGAACAGGGAGGGGACGGAGCGGCCGGAAAGGGAGAGGCTGAGCCGGACACGCAGCAGCACCCACAGACCGCTGGGGAAACGTGGGAAAAATGGAAATTTGGTGAAAATTGGGGAATTTTGGGGAATTTTGGGGAAAATTTGGGGATTCAGGGGTCGGGAACAGGGAGGGACGGAGCGGCCAGAGCGGCGCAGGCAGGAGAGAGAGAGCCGGACACGCAGCAGCACCCACAGACCGCTGGGGAAACATGGGGAATTTGGGGAAAAATGGGAAAAATGGGGTGAATTTGGGGAATTTTGGGAAATTTGGGGTAAATTTGTGGATTCAGGGGTTGGGAACAGGGAGGGGACGGAGGCCGAGCGGCGCAGGCAGGAGAGAGAGAGCCGGACACGCAGCAGCACCCACAGACCGGCTGGGGGAAATGGGGGAAAAAATGGGGAAAATGGGAATTTATGGATTTTATACGATGAAATTTGGGGATTTTTCCAGTGAAATTTGGGGAATTTTGGGGAAATTTGGGGATTCAGGGGTTGGGAACAGCGCGGGGACGGAGAGGCCGGAGCGGCGCAGGCGGGACAGGGAGAGCCAGACACGCAGCAGCACCCACAGACCGCTGGGGAAACATGGGGAATTTGGGGAAAAATGGGAAAAAATGGGGTGAATTTGGGGAATTTTTGGTGAAATTTGGGGTAAATTTGGGGATTCAGGAGCCGAGAACAGCGTGGGGATGGAGAGGCCGCAGCGCGCGAGGCGGGAGAGAGAGAGCCGGACACGGAGCAGCACCCACAGACCGCTGGGGAAATGGGGAAAAAATGGGGAAAATGGGGAATTTATGGATTTTATACTATGAAATTTGGGGATTTTTCCAGTGAAATTCTGGGGGAATTTTGGGGAAATTTGGGGATTCAGGGGTTGGGAACAGGGAGGGGATGGAGCGGCCGCGAGCGGTGCAGGCGGGAGAGAGAGAGTCGGACACGCAGCAGCACCCACAGACCGCTGGGGAAACGGGAAAAAATGGGAATTTGGGGTAAATTTGGGGATTCAGGGGTTGGGAACAGGGAGGGGATGGAGAGACCGGAGCGCGTAGGCGGGACAGGGAGAGCCGGACACGCAGCAGCACCCACAGACCGCTGGGGAAATGGGAAAAATTGGAAATTTGGTGAAATTTGGGGAATTTTGGGGAATTTTGGGAAAATTTGGGGATTCAGGGGTCGGGAACAGGGAGGGATGGAGTGGCATGAAGCGGCAGCAGGCGGGACAGGGAGAGCTGGACACACAGCAGCACCCACAGACCGCTGGGGAATGGGAAAAAAATGGGGTGAATTTGGGGAATTTTGGGGGAAATTTGGGGAATTTTGGGAAATTTGTGGTTTATGGGGATTCAGGGGTTGGGAACAGGGAGGGACGGAGCGGCCGGAAAGGGAGAGGCTGAGCCGGACACGCAGCAGCACCCACAGACCGCTGGGGAAACGGGAAAAAATGGGGAATTTGGTGAAATTTGGGGAATTTTGGGGAAATTATTGGGGTATTTGGGGAAATTTAAACTGAAATTTGGAGATTTTTGGCGATTTTCCAGTGAAATTTGGGGAATTTTAGAGTGAAATTTGGGGAATTTTAGAGTGAAATTTGGGGATTTTATGGCAATTTTTCAGTGATATTTTGGGATTTAATGCACTGAAATTTGAGAATTTTTAAGTGAAATTTGGGAATTCTGCAGTCCAATGGGAATTTTGGGGGCTGCACTGAAATTTAGATATTTTGCACTGAAATTCGGGGATTTTATAGGAATTTAATGGGAATTTTATAGGAATTTTATGGGAATTTTATGGGAATTTTATGAGGAAATTTGGGGTTAAACTGGGGTGAAATTGGGGTTGGTCTGGACTAAAGCTGGAATTAAACAATTAAAGTTAAAATTAACTCCAGAGTTAAATCCAATCCCCCAAGGTGACCCTGGACTAAAATTAAACCAGGCTCAAATTCAATTAAAGGGGCAGCAAATGGAGCTGGGCTGGAATTAAAAATAATGATTAAATCAAATTAAACTAGGCTGGAACTAAACTGAAACTGGGCTGGAATTAAATTGAAACCTGGTTGGAATTAAAAATATTTAATAATTTTAAGTTAAACTGGGCTAGAATTAAAAATATTGAATTAATTCAAATTAAACTGGGCTGGAATTAAAAAATGTGAATTAAATCAAATTCAACTTGGCTGGAATTAAAAATACTGGGTAATTTCAAACTACATTGGGCTGGAATTAAATTAAAACTGGGCTGGAATTAAAATTATTGAACGAATCAAAATTAAATATTTTCCATGATTTTTGGGGTGGGTTTTTTTTCCTACATTTCCCATTTTTATTTTCCACATTTTCCATTATTTTTGGGTTTTATTTTCCATGATTTTTTGGGGTTTTTTTCCCCATATTTCCCATTATTTTTGGGGCTTTTCCCCCCACGTTTCCAATTATTTTTTGGGATTTTTTCCCCACATTTCCCACTATTTTTTGTTTTTTCTCCCACATTATCCATCATTTTTTGTGACTTTTCCCACATTTTCCACTATTTTTTTTCCATTTTTTTCCCATTTCTCACCTTTTCAAACTCCCCAAACCCTTTTTCCCAATAAAACCTCACGTCCCAAATTTTCCCTCTGAGCTTTTCCCCTAAAATTTTAATCAGGATCCCAAAAAAAGGCCGGAATTGGGATTTCCCTTTTCCTTTTCTTTTCCCCCCACCCGGAAAATCAGGGAATTGTCAAACCCCAAAAACCTGGAAAACTTCCCAAATTCCTTTTGCTTTTTTTTAGGACTCCAAGGGAATTTGGAGCCAAAATTTTTTTGGCAGAGGGAACAGAGGAGCCTTTGAGGGATCCCAAAAAAACAAAGGGAGTTTTGTCCTGGGATTTTGCATTTTTTGGGAGATTCTGAGGGGGATAAAAGGGAAAAATTTGGGTTTTTTGGGGTGAAATTTGTGGGATTTGGGGGGGATTTTCAGAGGGATCCCAATCCTTGGTGAGGGGAGCCCCAAATCTTTGGGAATTTTTTTGGGGAAAAAAGGGAAATTTCTGATTTTGGGGCGAGTTAAAATCTGTGGAATTGGCAGGGTCAGGTTTGGGGTCAGAGCCGAGATTTTGGGGTCAGGTTTGGGGGGAATTTTGGGGTCAGGGCCAGTTTTGGGGGGTTTGGGGTCAGTTCGGGGGTCAGGTTTGGGGCCAGGCTCAGTTTTGGGGGGTTTGGGGGTCAGCATGGGGGTCAAGATCAGGGGTTTGGGGGTCAATTTTGGGGGTTTGGGGATCAGGTTTGGGGAATTTGGAGTCAAGGTCAGGGGTTTGGGGTCAGGCTCAGTTTTGGGAGGTTTTGGCTCAGTTTTTGGGGTCAGGGGTGAGTTTTGGGGTCAGACTCAGTTTTTGGGGTCAGATTTGGGGTCAAGGTCAGTTTTGGGGTCAGGATCAGTTTTGAGGGGTTTGGGCTCAGTTTTTGGGGTCAGGCTCAGTTTGGGTGTTTAGGCTCAGGTTTTGTGGGGTCAGGGTGGTTTTGGGGGTCAGACTCAGCTTTTGGGGTCAGATTTGGGGTCAAGCTCAGTTTTGAGGGGTTTGGGCTCAGTTTTTGGGGTCAGGCTCAGATTTTGGGGGTTTGGGCTCAGTTTTTGGGGTTAGGCTCAGTTTTGAGGGTTTGGGCTCAGTTTTTGGGGATCAGGGTGAGTTTTGGGGTCCGACTCAGTTTTTTGAGGTCAGATTTGGGGTCAGGCTCAGTTTTAGGGGGTTTGAGCTCAGTTTTTGGGATCAGGTGACTTTTGGGGGTTTGGGCTCAATTTTTGGGGTCAAGGTGAGTTTTAAGGGGGGGGTCACAGTGCAGGGCTCAAACTTGGGGACAGCAGGGTCAGCGTGGCCCAAACCGGGGGTCACCAGGGGGTCCTGCCTCTGTGTCCCTTCACTGTCCCAAATGTCCCCAACCCCCGGTGTCCCCGGTGTTCCAGGCTCCCCCGGTGCCCCGGGACTCGCTAAGAGGTCCCTGGGCGCTGCTCCCACGAGCAGCCGCAGGAATCTCCAGCCGCCGCCGCCCAGGCACAGCCCCAGTGCGCGCCGCCCTGCTCCAGCCCCACGGGGCCCTGAGCAGCCGCAGCAGCCCAGCGAGCCCAGCGAGTTGCAAGCGCGCAATAGCGCGGCTCAGCGGCATGGCGGGCAACGGGGCGCCGGGAGCACCGGGGAACGGGGAAACGGGCACGTGGGCGCCGGGAGGGACCGGGAAATGAGCGGGGAAACGGGGGAAACGGGAACGGGGGAACGGGAGGGGACCGGGGGAACGGGAACGGAGGGACTGGGGGGAACGGGGAGTGACTGGGAACGTGAGTGGGGAAACGGGAACGGGGGAACGGGGAGTGACCGGGAACGAGCTGGGGAAACGGGAACGGGGGAACGGGAGTGACTGGGAGTGAGCGGGGGAAACGGGAGCGGGGAGAAACGGGGAACAACCGGGAGTGATCGGGAATAACCGGGAGAAACGGGAACGGGACTGACTGGGGAGAACCGAGAGAAACGGGAACGGGAGAAACGGGGGACCGGGGGAACTGGGGGAACGGGAGAACGGGAGCGATCGGGAATAACCGGGGGAAACGGGAACGGACTGACTGGGGGAGAACTTCGAGAGAAACGGGGAACGGGAGAAACGGGGAAACTGAGGAACTGGGAGAGGATCGGGAATAACTGGGGAAACGGGAGTGTGGGACTGGACTGGGGAGAGCTGGGAGAAACAGGAACGGGGAAATGGGGAACTGGGTGAACCGGGGAAACGGGAGGTGATCGGAATAACCGGGGAGAAACGGGGAGAAACGGGAACAGCCGGAGAAATGGAGAAGCGGGGATAGCTGGGGATAGCCGGGAGACACGGGAAAAAACGGGGAAACCGGGACAACCGGGATAAAAGGAGAATAGGGAGAACCGGGAGAACTGGGAGAACCGGGGATAGCCGGGATAACCGGGGAATAGCCGGGAATAACCAGGGATAGACGGGAATAACTGGGATAGCCGGGATAACCGGGAATAACTGGGGATAGCCGGGATAACCGGGATAGACGGGATAACGGGAATAACCGGGAATAACAGGGAATAGCCGGGATAACGGGGATAGCCGGGATAACCGGGGGATAGCCGGGAATAGCGGAGAATAACCGGGAACGGCCGGAATAGCCGGAAAGGATGGGGGAACAACCGGGAATAACTGGGGGATAGCCGAGATAACTGGGAACCGGGAATAGCTGGGAATAACCGGGGATAGCCGGGATAAGGGGAAAAACCGGGAATAAACGGGGATAACCGGATTAGCTGGCAATAACCGAATAACTGGGGATAGCCGGGATAATCAGGAATAACCGGGAATAACCGGGGATAGCCGGGATAACAGGAATAACCGGGAATAAACGGGGATAGCCAGGATAACGGAATAACTCCAGGAATAAACGGGAGATAGCCGGGAACAACCGGGAATAGCCGGAAATAACCGGGGATAGCCGGATAACGGGAATAACCGGGAATAAACGAGCACAGCCGGAATAAGCAGGAACGGGGCAGGGAACGGCCGGAACGGGGGCCGACCGGGATGCGGGAAGAGCGGAACGGGACGGGGCTGAGGAGCCGGTGCGGGGCTCAGTGAGGGAACCGGACGGGGAACGGGAACCGGGAAGCGGCACCGGCCGGGGCTGGGACGGGCAGCGGGGTCGGGCTCCGGGGCTCCGGGGCCGGTTCGGGGCTCGGTTCGCGGCCGGTTCAGGCCTTAGCGGAGGCTCCGGTGCTCGGTTCGGGGCTCCGGTTCCGCTCCGCTTCCCCGCGGGCTCGGTTCGGTTCTCCCCGCGGGTCGCTCCGGGTCTCCCCGCGGCTCCGGAGCCGCTCCGGGGCTCCCGAGGCCTCCCCGGGCCCTCCCGGTGCGGCCGCCGCTCCCGCCCCGCCACCGCCGCCTCAGCGAGGCCACGCCCACACGGGGCGGGGTCTGCACAACGGCGCCTTCCGATTGGTTGGCAGCGCGAGCTGCGGCAGCTGATTGGCTGAGAGGAGGGGAGGAAGGCGGGGTCTGGGGAACGGCGCGTTCCTATTGGTTGGCAGCGAGGTTGGCGGCCCCTGATTGGGTGAGAGGAGAGGCGGGAAAAGGGGCGGGGTCAGAGTGGGGGCGGGGTTATGCAAATATGGGGAAGGGCTAATTAAGCCACGCCCACGCGCGGTTGGCGCCCCCTGGCGGGCGGAGGAGAGCGCGGGAACCTTCCAGGTCTGGGGACCCCCCCAAAATTGGGACCCCCCAAAACTGGGACCCCCAAAACTGGGACCTCACAGCCCTGAGGGCCCCAAAACTGGGACCATGGAGACCCCAAAACCCAAACCCCAACCCCAGAAGCCCCTCCTTAAAAACGGACCCTCAAAACACAAACCCGGGACCCCCAAAACCCAAACCGGGACCCCCAAAACCCAAACCCCCAAACCCGGGACTCCCAAAATTCAATTTTTTTGGGGATAAAACCCCATTTTTAAAATAAAAGCCCATTTTTGGGGATAAAATCCCGACTTTTGGGATGAAATTCCTTTTTTTTTTTTTTTTAAATAAAACCCCATTTTTGGGAACCCTCCCCATCACTCCCCACCCTCCCCTCTCTGGCCGTTAATTAATCCCTTAATAAGCTCCTTAATTAATTAATCCTGTTGCTCCCAATCCGGGCTCGGCAGCGACGCTCCCGAGGCAGCTCCGGCCCCTTTTTGATCCCGAGATTTTTTAGGGATAAAATTCCCATTTTCCTGCCCCTTTTTAACCCCAAATATCTTTTTTTTAGGGATAAAATTCTCATTTTCCCGCCGTTTTTTACCCTCAAATCTCTTCTTTTTAAAGATAAACTTTTTATTATTTTCTTCATTATTTTTTCCCCATTATTTATTTCCCCCATTATTTTTCCATTATTTTTCCCCGGTTATTCTTTTCCCATTATTTAATTCCCCAATTATTTCTCCATTATTTTTCCCCCATTATTTTTCCCCATTATTTTTCCCCTATAATTTATTGCTTTCCCATTATTTTATTTTTTTTTTTTCATTATTTTTCCATTACTTTTCCATTTTTTCCCCATTATTTTCCCCCATTATTTTCCTCCCATAATTTATTTTCCCCATTATTTTTCCCCCCATAATTTATTTCCCCCCATTATTTCCCCATTATTTTTCCCCCTATAATTTATTTTCCCCATTATTTCCCCCATTATTTTTCCCCATAATTTATTCCCCCATTATTTCCCATTATTTCCCCATTATTTTTCCCCCCCATAATTTATTTTCCCCCCATTATTTCTCCATTATTTCCCCCATTATTTTTTCCCCTATAATTTATTTTCCCCCCATTGTTCCCCATTATTTTCCCCATTATTTTTCCCATTATAATTTATTTCCCCATTATTTCTCCATTATTTCCCATTATTTTCCCCCCTATAATTTATTTTTCCCCATTATTTTTTCTATTATTTTTCCATTATTTTCTATTATTTTTCCATTACTTTTCCATTTTTCCCCCATTATTTCTCCATTATTTCTCCCCATTATTTCCCCCCTAATTTAATTCCGGCATGGCGTGGGCGCGTTCTCGGGCGCGCGCTGCTGTCGCCGCGCTCGGGGCGCCGCCTGGACACGGAGCGGGAGGTGCGCGCGGCGCTGGAGAACCGGCTGCTGCTGCTGTTCGGCGCGCGCCGCTGCCCGCGCTGCCGCGAGTTCGAGCTCCCGCCTGCGCCGCTTCTGGCGCCGCCTCACCGACCCCGCGCACGTGGAGGCGGCCGCAGCAGCTGGCGCTGGTCTACCTGGGGCAGGACAGGTGCGAGCGGGAGCACCGCGAGTACCTGAGGGACATGCCGCGCTCCTGGCTGGGCGCTGCCGCACGGGGACGAGCTGGGCGGGTGAGCGTTCACCTGGCACACCTGTCCCGCCTCTCCCACCTGTCCCTCACCTGTCCTACCTCTCCCACCTGTGCTCACCTGTCCCACCTGCTCACCTGTCCTACCTCTCCCACCTGTGCTCACCTGTCCCATCTGTGCTCACCTGTCCTCACCTGTCTCACCTGTCCCACCTGTCGCACCTGTGCTCATCTGTCTTACCTGTCTCACCTGTGCTCACCTGTCCCAAACTGTCCCACTCATCCTCTTCCACCCTCTCTCATCCCCACCTGGGACAGGTGAGCACAGGTGAGCACAGGTGGGGCAGAAGCAGCTCGGGCTGGTCTACCTGGGCCAGGACAGGTGCGAGCGGGAGCACCGCGAGTACCTGAGGGACATGCCGCGCTCCTGGCTGGCGCTGCCGCACGGGGACGAGCTGGGCGGGTGAGCGCACCTGGCACACCTGTCCCGCCTCTCCACCTGTGCCCACCTGTCCTCACCTGTCCTGCCTGTACTCACCTGTCCCACCTGTGCCCACCTGTGCCCACCTGTCTCACCTGTCCCACACCTGTCTCACTAGTCTCATCTGTCTCACCTGTCCCACCTGTGCTCACCTGTCCCACCTGTGCTCACCTGTCCCTCACCTGTCCCCAGCTGTCCCGCTCATCCTCTTCCACCCTCTCTCATCCCCACCTGGGACAGGTGAGCACAGGTGAGCACAGGTGGGGCAGAAGCAGCTCAGGCTGGTCTACCTGGGGCAGGACAGGTGTGAGTGGAAACACCTGGAGTACCTGAGAGCCACGCCCCGCTCCTGGCGGGTGAGCGCACCTGGGACAGGTGGGGACACCTTTGGTAGGTGAGGGAAAGGTGGGACAGGTGAGGGACACCTACAACAGGTGAGGGACAGGTGGGGATGGGTGGAGACACCAGTGCTAGGTGAGGGACAGGTAGGACAGGTGAGGGACAGTGAGAGATAAATGAGGAACAGGTGAGGATGGGTGAGGACACCTGCAACAGGTGCTGACACCTTTGGTAAGCGAGAACAGGTGGGACAGGTGAGGGACAGGTGAGGAGAGAACAGGTGGGACAGGTGAGGACAGCTGTTTTCTCCCCAATTTCCCCCGGTTTTCCCATTTCCCCAATATTTCCAATTCCCCTCAAATCCCCAATTTCTCCCTTTTTTTCCCCATTTCCCCAAATTTCCCCGTTTTTCCCCATTTCCCCAATATCCCAAACCCCCAAATTCCCAAATTTCCCCATTTTCCCCATTTCCCAATATTCCCAAACCCCTCCAAATCCCCAATTCCCCCATTTCCCCAATTATCCCAAATCCCCCAAATCCCCAATATTCCCAAATCCCCAATTCCCCCATTTCCCCAATATTCCCAAACCCCCAAATCCCCAATATTCCCAAATCCCCAATTCCCCCATTTCCCCAATATTCCAAACCCCCAAATCCCCACTTCCCCCCATTTCCCCAATATTCCCAAATCCCCAATTCCCCCGATTTCTATTTCCCCAATATTCCCAAATCCCCACCCCCCATTTCCCCAATACCCCAAACCCCCAAATCCCCACCTTCCCCATTTCCAATATTCCAAACCCCACACCTCCCCATTCCCCAATATTCCCAAATCCCCAAATCCCCAATTCCTCCCCATTTCAATATTCCCAAATCCCCACCTCCCCGTCATTCCTCATTTCCCCAATATTCCAAATTCCCCCAAATCCTCAATATCCCCTTTTCCCCCATTTCCCCATTTTCCCCATTTCCCAAACCCCAAATCCCCACCCCCGCATTTCAATATTCCCAAATCCCCAATTCCTCCCATTTCCCAAACCCCCCAAACCCCCCAATTTCCCATTTCCAATATCCCAAATTCTCTCAACTCTCTCTCTCTCCCCCAGGGAGCTGCGGGCGCGCTCGGGGTCTCGGGAGCTGCCGGCCCTGGTGGTGCTGGCGCCTAGCGGCGCCGTCCTGGTTCCCGACGCCGTGCGGGAGATCCGCGACTCGGGCACCTCCTGCTTCCAGAGCTGGCGAGAGGCGGCCGAGCTGCTGGACAGGAACTTCCAGGAGCGCCAGGAATTCCAGAGCGGCCCCCGGCGAAGCCTCACGGAGCTGCTGCGGCGCCTCAAGTACCGCCTGCGGGACCAGGAGGAGGAGGAGGAGGAGGAGGAAGAGCAGAAGGAGTAGCAGGATGGGTCCCAAAATCCCCTCGGTTTTCCCAAAAAATGAAGGAAGAGGAGGAGGAAAAAGAAGAGGAAAAGTGATGGAGATGTTGGAGATTCCACCCAAAATCCCCCTCGGGTTTTACCCCAAAAAAAGATGAGGGAAGAGGAGGAGGAAGAGGAAGAGCAGAAGGAGTTGGGTGGGATGGATCCCAAAAATCCCCTCCGTTTTCCCAAAAAAATCAGGAAGAGGAGGAACAGGAACAGGAAGAGCAGAAGGAGTTGGGTGGGATGGTGCCAAAATCCCCTCGGTTTTCCCCAAAAAATGGGGGACAAGGAAAAGGAAGAGGAGTAAGACTGGATCCCAAAATCCCTTCAGTTTCTCAAAAAAAATGAGGGAAGAAGAGGAGGAAAAGCGATAGGGATGTTGGCGGAATCAACCCAAAATCCTCTCGGTTTTACCCAAAAAATGAGGGAAGAGGAAGAGGAAAAGTGATGGTGATGTTGGAGAATTCCACCCAAAATCCCTCGGTTTTCCCAAAAACTGAGGAAAGACAAGGAAGAGGAGGAGGAGGAGGAGGAAGAGGAAGAGCAGAAGGAGTTAGGTGGGATGATGCCAAAATCCTCTCAGAATTCCGAAAAATCAGGAAGAGGAGAGGAAGCGATGGGGATGTTGGAGGATTCCACCCAAAATCCCCTCGGTTTTTACCCAAAAAAAGATGAGGGAAGAGGAGGAGGAGGAAGAAGAGCAGAAGGAGTAGGAGGATGAGTCCTAAAACCCTCGGTTTTCCCAAAAAAATCAGGAGGAGGAGGAAGAAGAGGAGGAAGAGGAAGAGCAGAAGGAGTTGGGTGGGATGGTGCCAAAATCCCCTCGGTTTTCCCAAAAAAAAAATCAGGAAGAGGAGGAAGAGGAACAGGAAGAGCAGAATTCCCAAAAAGTGAGGGAAGAGGAGGAGCAAAAGCGATAGGGATGTTGGAGGAATCAACCCAAAATCCTCTCAGTTTTACCCAAAAAAATCAGGGGAAGAGGAGGGAGGAAAAGCGATGGGGATGTTGGAGGATTCCACCCAAAATCCCCTCGGTTTTCCCAAAAAAAATAAGGAAGAGGAGGAAGAAGAGGAGGAGGAAGAGGAAGAGGAAGAGCAGAAGGAGTTGGATGGATGGTGCAAAATCCTCTCAGAATTCGCAAAAAATCAGAGAAGAGGAGGAGGAAAAAGAAGAGGAAAAGTGATGGGGATGTTGAAAATTCCACCCAAAATTCTCTCGGTTTTCCCAAAAAAAAAAAAAATAAAAAAAAAAAAAAAAAAAAAAATTGAAACGGAGGAAGAGGAAGACGAGTTGAGATGCATCCCAAAATTCCCTCAGTTTTCCAGAAAAAAAAAAAAACCCCAAAACTAAACCGGAAATTCTTTGAGTCAGTCCAATCCCAAATCCTGCTTTATCCTGCCCGGAAAAATCAATGAAGTCATTAAAAAATGATTAATTGCAGTTAATTAAAACAAATAAATTCAATTAATTCCTGCCTTAATCCAATTTATTCCTATATTAACCCTATTCATTCCTGTATTAATCCATTTTTCCCATTTTATTTTCCAATTTATTCCAGCTTTAACCAATTTATTCCCATTTTTTCCCAAATTTTTTCCCATTTTTTCCCAAATTTTTTCCCATTTTTTCCCAATTTTTTTCCCATTTTTTCCCAATTTTTTTTCTCATTTAAATCCATTTTTTTCCCATTTAAATCCAATTTTTTTCCCGTTTTAACCCAATTTATTTCCATTTTTGGGGATTTTGGGCGTTTCTGAGATTTTGGCGATTTCTGGGATTTTCCTGGATTTCCTGAATTTCCTGGATATTCAAAGATATCCTTGAATTTCCTGGAATTTCCGGAATTTCCTGAATTTCCTGAATTTAATAAATTACCTGAATTTCCTGGATTTTCTGAATTTCCCGAATTTAACAAATCACCTGAATTTAACAAATCACCTGAATTTCCTGCATTCCCTGCATTCCCTGAACTTCCCGAATTCCCAAATTTTCCCGGATTTTTAACCCGCGCCCGGAATTTTCCCGGGATGGGGATTTTGGGGTTTTTTTGGCTTTTTTTTTGGTTTTTTTTGGTTTTTTGGTTTCGGGTTTCAGGCCCCGCCCGGGGGCGGCTCCCGGAGGCTCCTCCGAGGAATTTTCCCCTTCCCGACTTTCTCCGGGAGCCTCCAAACTTTTTATTTCCTGTTTTATTTTTTTAAAAATTTAATTTTTAAATTTTTTAAAATTTTTTTCCCTCCGCTGGAAATGGGAATTTCCCCCCTGGAGCGCCGCGTGCTGATCCCAGGTGAGAATTCCCGGAATTTTTATCCCAAAGTTCCTTAAAAATGGGGGAGGGGGGGAAATTCCCAAAGAAACAACAAAAAACGAAGTGCGATTATTCGGATTTTTGGGAATATTCGGATTTTTGGGAATATTCGTATTTTTGGGATTTTTGTGAAGCGGGTTTCCCGATTTTTGGGATTTTTGGGAGGCGAATTCCGGGATTTTTCCCCAAATCCGTGCGGGCCCAGGGAGGAGTGCGGGAGGCCCTTCCTGTTTTTTTTTTTTTCCTTGGAAAAATGGGATTTTAAAGCGATTTAAAAGCGATTTTTAAGGGATTTTAAAGAGATTTTTAAAGGATTTGGGGAGGGAAGGAGCTGCTGAGAGAGGAGGGGGAGGGAAAATCCCGGGAAAAGGGAAATTCCTCCCGGAAAATCCCAAAATCCAGAGGGGAAAAAACTCCAAATCCAAGGAAAAAAAAAACAATGCAAGGGGAAAAAATCTGAAAATCCAGGGGGAAATACAAATACAAATACAAATACAAGGAAAAAAAACCCAATCCAGGGGAAAAACCCCAAAATTCCAGGAAAAACCCAAATGCAGTGGAAAAATCCCCAAAATACAAAGGGAAACCCCCACAATTCCAGAAAAAAACCCAAAATCCAGGAAAACCCACCCAAAATCCAAAGAAAAAATCCAAATTTCCGAGAAAAAAGCCCCAAATCCAAGGGAAAAAAAGTCCCAAATAGAAGGAAAATATTTCCAAAATAAAAAAATAAAATTTAAAAAAAAAATCAAAAAACACCCCAAAATTCGAGGAAAACCCCAAAATCCAGGGGGAAAACCCAAATCCAGAGGGGAAAAAAACCCCAAATCAAGGAGAAAACCCCAAAATCCACGGGAAAAAATTCCAAAATCAAGGAAAAATCCCAAATTTCTGGGAAAAAAAAACAACAAACAAATCCGGAAAAACCCCCAAAATTCCAGGAAAAAAAATCCCAAAATTCCAGGAAAAAAACAAAATCCTGGGAGAAAACTCCAAATCCAAGGGGGAAACCCCCAGAATTCCAGGAAAATCCCAAAATCCATGAAAAAAAAATCCCCAAATCCAGGGGAAAAAAAAAAAGCAAGCCCAAAATTCCAGGAAAAAATCCCAAATCCAAGGAAATATCCCAAATTCTCTCCCCATCCCAGAATTTTTTGCAGAGCTGCTGGTAAAAAAAAGGCCAAAAAAAAGTTGGAAAAATGGGGAAAAAAGCAAAAAAATCAATTTTTTTCTGCCTTTCCCAGAATTTTGGGAGCAAAGGAATTCCTGCAGCTGTTGATTTTTTTTTTTAAATCGAAAAAAATTCCAGGTGGGAATTTTGAGAATTTTTTGGTGTTTTTATTCCCTTTTTTTTTTAGTTGTTTTTTTTCCTCCTGGAATAGTTTTGATTCTTTCAGGAATTCCAAGGTCGGGCTGGAAAAAGCTGCAGGAGGAGGGAAGTTTGGGAATTTTTTTTTTCCAATATTTTGGGGTTTTTCCAAGTTTTTGTGGTTCCAGGAGGGGAAATTTGGGATGGAATTCTCACCGAATTTAAGAGGGGGGGAAAAAAGGAATTATTTGGGGAATTTATGGGATTTTTAGGAATTTTAATGGAATTTTTGTGGAGAATTTTTCTGGGATTTTTCTGGCTCTTTTCCTGGAATTTTTGGGGAATTTTTCTGGATTTTTGGGGAGATTTTTTTCTGGAATGTTTAGGGATTTTTCTGGGATTTTTAGGGATATTTATGGAATTTTTCCCTCATTTTTCCAATTTTCCCTCCCATTTCCCCCCCATTTTTTTCCCCCCATATACCCATTTTCCCCATTTTTCCCCAAAATCCTCATTTCACCCCTCATTTTCCCCAAAACCTAATTTCCCCCATTTTCCCCGAAAATCCTCATTTCCTGATTTTTCCCAAAACATCATTTTCCCATTTTCCCCAAAAATTCTCAATTTCCCCATTTTCCTCAATTCTTAAAATTACCTCATTTTTCCCCCAATTCCACCAAAATCCTCATTTCCCCATTTTCTCCCCCAAAATCCGTTTTCTCCCAAAATCCCCATTATTTTCCCAAAATCCCCATGTCCCCCATTTTCTCCCCAAAATCCCCATTTTTCCCAAAATTCTCATTTCCCATTTTTCCTCCCAAAATCCCATTTTCTCCTCAAAATCCCCATTATTTTCCCCAAAATCCCCATTTTCCCCCAAAATCCCTATTTCCCCTATTTTTCCCAAATCCCCATTTTCCCTCCCAAAATCCCCATTTCCCCCATTTTCTCCCCAAAATCCCCATTTTCCCTCCCAAAATCCCCATTTTCTCCCCAAAATCCGCCCATTTTCTCCCAAAATCCCATTTTCTCCCCAAAATCCCCATTTTCCCTAAAATCCTCATTTTCCTTCCAAAATGCCCATTTTCCCCCATTTTCCCTCCCAAAATCCCCATTTTTCCCCCAAACTTATTTTCCCTCCCAAAATCCCCATTTTCCCTCCCAAAATCCCCATTTCCCCCATTTTCTCCCCAAAATCCCCATTTTCCCTCCATTTTGTCCCCAAAATCCCCATTTTCCCCCAAAACCCCATTTTCCCTCCCAAAACCCCCATTTTCCCCCCAAACCCTGTTTCCCCCCTCCCCAGGCCCCCGCCATGAGGCACTGCTTCTACAGCGAGACCGTCGGCTTCTTCTACAACAACAGCCGCCCAAGGAGCTGAGAGCGCGCACTGGCGGCCCAAGCGACGTGCTGGTGGTGGCGCTGGGGCTGGCGGTCAGCGCCGTGGTGCTGCTGACCAACCTGCTGGTCATCGCCGCCGTGGCCGCCAACCGCCGCTTCCACTACCCCATCTACTACCTGCTGGCCAACCTGGCGGCCGCCGACCTGTTCGCGGGCGTGGCGTACATGTTCCTGATGTTCCACACCGGGCCCAGGACGGCGCAGCTGTCGCTGCGGACGTGGTTCGTCCGGCAGAGCCTGCTGGACACCAGCCTGACGGCCTCGGTGGTCAACCTGCTGGCCATCGCGGTGGAGCGGCACCGCACGGTGCTGACCATGCAGCTGCACAGCGAGATGTCGGCGCAGCGCGTGCTGGGGCTCATCCTCTCCATCTGGGCGGCGGCGCTGCTGCTGGGGCTGATCCCGTCCTACGGCTGGCACTGCCTGTGCTCGCTGGAGAGCTGCTCCAGGATGGCGCCGCTCTACAGCCGCAGCTACCTGACCTTCTGGGCCGTGTCCAACCTGGCCGTGTTCCTGGTCATGGTGCTGGTCTACGGGCACATCTTCCTCTACGTGCGCCGCAGGATGGCGCGCATGGCGCGGCACACGGGCGCGCACCCGCGGCACCGCGACACCGTGCTGGCGCTCGTCAAGACCGTCACCATCGTGCTGGGTGGGTGCTTAATTAGGGGTTAGTTAGCAGTTAATTGTGTTGGTCATGGTTGTCCTTGGTGGGTTGGTCATCTTCATCCATGGTGGGTTCATCATCATCATTAGTGGGTGGTTAATTAGCGGATAATTAGGGGGTAACACCCGCGGCACCGCGACACCGTGCTGGCGCTGGCAAGACCGTCACCATCGTGCTGGGTGGGTGGCTGATTTGGGGTTAATTAGCAGTTAATTGGGCTGGTCATGGTCAGTCCTTGGTGGGTTGGTCATCTTCATCCATGGTGGGTTCATCATCGTCATCCTCAATGGGTCGTTAATTAGCAGGTAATTAGGGGTAACACCTGGCATCCGCGACTACCGTGCTGGCGCTTCGTCAAGACTGTCACCATCGTGCTGGGTGGGTGCCTAATTGGGGGTTAATTAGCAGTTAGTGGGTTGGTCATGAGTGGTCCTTAGTGGGTTGGTCTTCATCATGGCGGGTTCATCATCATCATTAGTGGGTGGTTAATTAGCGGTTAGTTAGGGGAGTAACACCCGCGGCACACGCGACACTGTGCTGGCGTCGTCAAGACCGTCACCATCGTCCTGGGTGGGTGGCTGATTTGGGAGTTAATTAGCAGTTAATTGGGTTGGTCATGGTCGTCATTGGTGGGTTGGTCATCTTCATCCATGGTTGGAGTTCATCATCGTCATCCTCAATGGGTCGTTAATTAGCAGTTAATTAGGGGTAACACCGCGTCACCCGCGGCTACCGTGCTGGCGCTCTCAAGACCGTCACCATCGTGCTGGGTGGGTGGCTGATTTGGGGTTAATTAGCGGTTAATTGGGTTGGTCATGGTTGTCCTTGGTGGGTTGCTCATCTTCATCCATGGTGGGTTCATCATCATCATTAGTGGGTGGTTAATTAGCGGATATATTAGGGGTAACACCACGACATCGCGACACCGTGCTGGCGCTGGCAGGACCCGTCACCATCGTGCTGGGTGGGTGCTTAATTAGGGGTTAATTAGCAGTTAATTGGGTTGGTCATGAGTCGTCATTGGTAGGTTGGTCATCATCATCCTTGGTGGGTTCGTCATCATCATTAGTGGGTGGTTAATTAGCGGTTAATTAGGGGTAACAACCCGCTGGCACCCGTGCTAGCGCTGGTCAAGACCGTCACCATCGTGCTGGGTGGGTGGCTGATTAGGGGTTAATTAGCAGTTAATTGGGTTGGTCATGGTCATCCTTGGTGGGTTGGTCATCATCATCCTTGGTGGGTTCATCATCATCATTAGTGGTAATTGGGGTAATTAACTGGGTTGGACATCATCATCTCAATCCCCATTTTCCCCATTCCCCATTCCCCATTTCCCCATTCCCCCATTTCCCCATTCCCCATTTCCCCATTTCCCCATTTTTCCCCAATTTTCCCCAATATTTCTCCATTTCCCACCCCTCTAATCCCCATTTTCCCCATTTTCCCCAATTTTCCCATTTATTTCCCCACCCTCTAATCCCCATTTTCCCCATTTTCCCCATTTTTCCCCATTTTCCCATTTCCCCAGGTGCCTTCGTGGTGTGCTGGACGCCAGGCCAGGTGGTGCTGCTGCTGGACGGGCTGGGCTGCCAGAGCTGTGACGTGCTGGCCGTGGAGAAGTACGTGCTGCTGCTGGCCGAGGTGAACTCGCTGATTAACGCCATCGTTTACTCGTGGCGCGACAGCGAGATGAGGAGCACCTTCCGCCGCCTGCTCTGCCTGCCCTGCCCCCAAAACGCCAAATACGCCTCCCCCGAGCGGGGCCTGGGCGCCCACAACGGCCACTTCACCGTCGACTCCTCCATCTAATTATTTCGGTTTTGTTTTAATTTTTTTAAATTTTTTTTAATTTTTTTAAATTTTTTTAATTTTTAAAATTTTTTAAAATTTTTTAAAATTTTTTAAATTTTTAAAAATTTTTTAATTTTTTTAAATTTTTTAAAATATTTTTTTCAAAATTTTTCTTTTAATTTTTTTGAGCGGATTTTTTCGTTTTCAGATTTTTTTTTTTGTTGTTTTGGAAATTTTTGGGAATTTTTTCCTTGCGACGTTCATTGGTGGGCGGAGGGTTGTGAGAGTCGAGGAACGTTCTGGAATCTTGTGGAAATTTTCCTGGAACAGTCGTGGTGGGTCGAGGAACATTCTGGAATCTTGTGGAAATTTTCCTGGAACAGTCGTGGTGGGTCGAGGAACATTCTGGAATCTTGTGGAAATTTCTGGAAAAGTCGTGGTGGGTCGAGGAACATTCTGGAATCTTGTGGAAATTTTCCTGGAAAACTCCTGGTGGATCAAGTATAAAGTGATTTTTGGAATTTAGGACCATTTTGGAGGCTTGGAACGTTCCAGCATCAAATTTTCCCTGGAAAATTCCTGTTGGATCAAGGATTGTGGGGTTGAGGAAAATTCTGGATTCCTGTGAGGTTCAAAGCATCAAAATTTTCCTGGAAAAGCCATGAAAAGTCAAGGATAAAGTGATTTTTTGGGGATTTAGGAGAATTCAGGAGTCCTGGATGCTCCAATGTGGAAATTTTCCTGGAAAACTCTTGGTGGATCAAGGATAAAGCGATTTTTGGGGGATTTGGGAGAATTTTGGAGGCTTGGAAGGCTCAAAGCATCAAAATTTCCTTGGAAAATTCCTGGTGGATCAAGGACTGTGAGGTTGAGAACAATTCTGGATTCCTGGGTTGGAAATTTCCCTGGAAAAGTCGTGATGGATCAAGAATAAAATAATTTTTGGGGGGATTTGGGAGAATTCCGGATTCCTGGGGGGCTCCAGGCTGGATTTTTCCCTGGAAAATTCAAGATTTTCTTGGAGCAGAATTCCCATTAAAGACTGGTTTTAACCTGGAGTTGTTTTTTCTTGGAAAAAGGATCAGGAATCCCCCAGAATTTAGGAATTTTGAGGGGGGAAATTTTCCTGGAATTGTCCAGATTTTGAGAATTCTGAGGGCAGAATTTTCCTTGGAAATGCTCACAAATCCCAGGATTTGGGAATTCTGTGAAAAAGCCAAATTTTCCCTCTTTTTTTCCTTCTTTTTCCCTGATCCTGGAAAACTTCCGTGCGAGTTTTGGGAATTCAAGGGGATTCCCTGGAGCTGAACCAGGTGACTTTTCCGGCTTGGCTGCAAAATTCCTTGGATGAAATGGGATTTTTCTGGATTTCACGGGATTTTTCCAGGCAAAATTGAGGTTAAACACCCAAACCTGGAGCCCAGAATTTCCTCCAAAATTGGAATTGCTCCCAGTGGGAATTCTTAAACTGCATTTCCTTCATTTTTCCCTTTAATCCCTTCATTTTTCCCTTTAATTCCTTCGTTTTTCCCTTTAATCCCTTCATTTTTCTCTTTAATCCCTTCATTTTTTCTTTAATCCTTCATTTTCCCCTTTAATTCCTTCATTTTTCCCTTTAATCCCTTCATTTTTCTCTTTAATTCCTTCATTTTTCCCTTTAATTCCTTTATTTTCTCCTCTGTTTTTATCCCAAAAATGGCACCAAAATTCTGCTTTGTTGGGATTCAACCTCGGAGCGTCAAAATGACCCAAAACGGAGCTGTGGGCACAATTAAAAAATCCCAAATTTTTGGGTGGAAAAAGAGGAAAATTGGGAAATCAGTAGTGGGGGCGTGGTCTAATAGAAAATGGGCGTGGTTTTCGGTTGTCATGGTGACGTCATGGCATTATGGGTGTGGCCAATGGCGGAAATGACGATTGGGGCGTGGTCAAATGAGGGCGTGACCAAGAGTGGGTGGGATCGACACAACCTGGATGGGGCGTGGTCAGCATAGGGGCGTGGCCATTGTGATGGCAGGAAAAGGCGTCCCCCCACGAAGGAGTGGTTCGGTCTGGGGGCGTGGCCAAGCCGCAATGGCGGGAAGGGCGTTCCCTCATGAAGGGGCGTGGTCAGGGCTGGGCGTGACCACAACGGCGGCAGCGCGGGGGGGGCCGGGGGGGGTACCTGTGAGGCCCCCGGCTCTGCGCGGGTGCTGTGGCGCTCTGTCGCGATTTGTCGCGCCCTGTCGCGCTCTGTCGCGTCGCGCCCGCGGCTCCAGGCCCGCCCATGGAGGCCGCGCCGCGGTTGATGGCCGGGGTGGGCCTGGCGGGGTCTCTTCCGCCAGCGCCTCCCCCCGCTGCCGCCGCCAGCGGGGACCCGCCACCCTCAGGGCCAGCAGCGGGGCCTCCGCAGCACGACACCGGCGATGTCCTGCAGCAGATCATGGCCATCACCGACCAGAGCTTGGATGAGGCCCAGGCCAGGTACGGGCGGGGACACCGGGCAATGGGGAGCGGGGAGAGCGGGACCGGCGTGACCAGCGCGGGACACTTGAGGGACAGGAGGGGAGACTGAGGGGACAGTGAGGGGACAGTGTAGGGAGACTGAGGGAGACTAGGGGAGACTGAGGGAGACTGAGGGACAGTGAGGGGAGACTGAGGGGACAGTGAGGGGGAGACTGAGGGACAGTGAGGAGACTGAGGAGACATTGAGGGAACAGTGTAGGGACACGTGACAGTGAGGGGACACTGAGGGGATACTGAGGGGACAATGAGGGGACAGTGACGAAACACTGAGGGGGAACCGCAGGGGACCCTGAAGGAACACTGAGGGATACTGAGAGGGACTCTAAGGGGACACCGAGGGGACAGTGAGGGACCATTGAGGGGACACTGAGGGAGCACTGAGGGGACAGTGAGGGGACACCGAGGGGGATTTGAGGGGACATTGAGGGAACACTGAGGAGACACTGAGGGGACACGAGGGACATTGAGGAGACACTGAGGGAACAGTGAGGGAACACTGAGGGGACACCGAGGGGACACTGAGGCGACAGTGAGAGGACTCTAAGGGGACACTAAGGAAATACTGAGGGCACGCTGCGGGGACAGTGGGAGGAACACTGAGGGTCTCTAAGGGGACATTTGAGGGGACACTGAGGGGCACCGAGGGGACACTGAGGCGACACCGAGGGGACACTGAGGGAGGCTTTGAGGGGGAACTTCCCACTATTCCCGGTTTTCCGCTCCATTCAGGCCCCGCGTTCCGGGTGATGCTCCCGCTTCACACCGAGCGTTCCCTCGTCCTTCCCGTTCTGGGACAGTTCCCAGGGATTTTGTCCGTTCCTGGTGCTTTTGCCCCATTCCCGGTGTTATTTGCCCCATTTCCAGTGGGGTTTGCCCCATTCCTGTTGTTATTTGCCCCATTTCCAGTGGGTTTTTCCATCATTCCCAGTGTTTTTGCCCGTTCCCAGTGTATTTTTGCCCCATTCTTGGTGGTTTTACCCCATCCCCAGTGGTTTTTACCCCATTCCCAAAGTTTGTGCCCCATTCCCAGCAGTTTTCCTGATTTCCAGAAGATTTTCTCATTCCCAGCAGCTTTGCCCCGTTCCCAATGGATTTTTCCCTGATTTCTAATGTTTTTCCCCATTCCTAGTGGATTTTCCCCATTTCCGGTTGATTTTTCATATTCCAAATAGTTTTCCCCCATTCCTTGAGGGTTTCCCTCATTCCCGATGGGATTTTCCCCATTTCCAGCTGATTTTCCCCCATTCTCAGCAAGTTTTTCCCATTCCCATCAGGTTTTCCCGTTCCCCATAAGGTTTTCTCTATTCCCCAGGGATTTTGCCCCATTCCCTGTGGGATTTCCCAGTGATCTTTATCCCATTCCCGGTGTTTTTTACCCCATTCCCAGCAATTTTGCCCCATTCCCAGTGGGGATCAGGCAGGACAATCTCGGGCAGAACTGATGAGAATGGGGAAGATGCCTCGGGAATGTGGGGAAAAACCCAGGAATGGGACAAAAATCGCTGAAAATGAGGAAAAATCTCCATGAATGGGACAAAAATAACTGGAGATGGGGAAAACCCTCAGGAACAGGACAAAAATCACTGGGGATGGGGAAACCCCACTGGAATATGGGAAAATTCAATGGGGATGGAGAAAAACTCTAAGAGAAGAGGAAAACCCGACTGGAAATGGGGAAAAAGCACTGGGAATGAGGGAAAAGCTGCTTGGAATGGAGGAAAATACATCTGGGGAATGGGAGAAAACCCACCTGGAATGGGGAAAAAACTGCTGGGAATGACGGTAAAACCCCTGGAATAAGGGGAAAATCTTTTGGAATAGGACAAAACTCACTGGAAATGGGGAAAAACCTCACTGGAAATGAATGAAAAACTATGAATGAGGGGAAAACATCACTGGGAATGGGGTAAAAACCCCCTGGAATGGGAAAACTGGAGATGTTTAGGGCTGGAATTTTGGCCAGGAGAAGGTGAGATCCCCAAATTCGGAATAATTTGGAATAAATCCTCCATCCCCCCTCCAGGAATTCCTGAATTTTAGGGAAAAACCAGCGCTGGGAATGAGCAGAATTCCAGGATTTTGGCGGGTTCAGTATCACTTAATTAGCTACGAGTAATTAACGCCTCATTAGCGGGTGCTCCAGGAGGGAAATGCCTCAAATCCCACAAAAATTGGGATTTTTTGGGATGTTTTCTCCTCATTCCTGCGGTTTTTGGGGAGCTGGGAGTGCTCGCGATCCCCTGGGCTGATAAAAGTCTCTGTTTTTCCTTATCTCGCCCCAAAATTTGGCCCTTTTGGGCGCGGCGGCCCCGAATTCCAGCTGTTTGCATGGATAATTCGGAATTATTCGCCATTTTCATCCAAACCCTCAAATTTAGGGTTAAACTCACTTTTTGGGGGTTTTTTGAGCAGTGGAATTGTCAGTTTTCAAAAAATTCGATTTTTTTGCCCCTTTCCCTGCCGTTGTTTTGGGCATTCCCCACCTGCAGGTCCTGTAGGCGTTCCCTAAATGTGGATTTTATGGAATCCCGAGGAGAATTTGGGGATCTTTTTTGAGTTTATCGGGAATTTTAATTCCCAAAAAATTAGAAATGAGCTTTTTTAACCCAAATCCCTTCAATATTAACCCAAACTCATCGCTCTGCTTCCCAATTTTCCAGCATTTTTCATGGAAAATCCACTTTTTGTTTCCTCCTTGGCTCCGAAGTTGGTTGGAATTGAGGCTTTTACAGCAATTAATTAGGGATTAATTAATATTTTCAATTAAAAATGCAAATTTCGGAGGGTTCCAAACCTTTTAAAGTCCCAAAATTGGGAATTTTAACATCCACGCTCCCAGTTTGAGGCGGGAAGCGAGAGAAGGATCCGGCAGGGAGGAGCTGCGCTGGATTTAATTAATGAATAATTAATGATTAATTAATTATTATTACTTACTTAACCAGCTCTGCCTTCGGGGACCTAAATCGAAAATTTTAGCCCCAAATGGGGAGTTGGGTGAAATTTTCCCTCACATTCTCGGTTTTTTGAGGACAATGGGATCGGAGCCGCCTTTGTTCTTCCCGCCGCGCCTCCCCGTTTTTGGTTTTTTTTTTATTTTTTTTTTTTGTTTTTTTTCCCTGCAGGAAATTCCCGCCGATTTATTTTAGGGCAAAATTCCCAATTTTTGGGGCAAACCCGCCGAGTTCTGAGGGAAAAAAATTCCCAAGATTTGAGAGGGAAATCCCAGGATTTGGGGCGTGGCTGATGGGGGATGTTCACAGGGCGGGAAAATCGGGATTTGGCGGAAAGTGAGATTAAAAATTTATTTTTTAAATGGATTTTTCTGAGGGAAAAAGGCTCAAAAGCACCAGAAAAAAAAAATCTGAATTTTGAGGGCCCTTATGCCGAGGATTTTTCCTGATTGTATTTGGGGCCAAACCCTGGAAAACTGGGAATTTTTGATATATATCTATTTTAAAAATAAATTAAATTCAGAAAAAAAAAAGATACTTTTCTGGTGGGAATTGGGCCAAAATTCCATTAAATCCATGGGATTTGTTGGCTCCAGGTGTGAGGAATTCCTGAATTTTTTGCTGTTCTGCCTCAAAAAATTTTTCCTTTAAAATGTTTTTTCTCCCAAGCTTTCATATCTTTTACTTTATTTCCATTTTTACTTTTACATCCCTTAAAAAACAGATTTATATAAAATTCCATGGAAAAAAATCCACTTTCGGTGGCACTTTAGCTCCCAAAATTCCCCAAAAATTTGGCATTCTGGCCATTTCCAGCCCATTTTCCTTCAAGAAAAATGAGATTAAACCCCTCAAAAACCCCTAAAATTCCAATTTCCCCCATTTTCATTTTTTCCAGGATTTTCCTCACTCACCTGTTCTTCCCTCAATGTGACCCTAATTTGTTTTTTTTCCCATGGATTTTGGGGCTGATTTTTCCATGGTTTTTGCAGGAAACACGCCCTGAACTGCCACAGGATGAAGCCAGCTCTATTCAGCGTCCTCTGTGAAATCAAGGAAAAAACAGGTCTGAAATTCTCCTTTTTATTCCCATTTTTCCCTCAAATCCCATTTTTCTCCTCAATTTCCTCTCCCATTCCACTTTATCCCAATTTTCCCTCACAGATTCTTCTTTTAATTAAAAATTTTTAGGCTGAATTTTTGAATTTTCTGGTTTTTTTAAAGGAGAAAAATGAAAATTTGTGGTTGTTTTATGGGAAGACACCAGGATTTGGGAGTTTTTGAGAATTCCCTTGAAGCTGGAAAAAAAGTGGATTTTTTTGTTTTGTTTTCCTGTAATTAATTAATTAATTATCAGGATTAATTAAGATGTGACACCAAAATTCCCCTCATTTTCCAAGCAAATTCCTATATGGGACAAAGAATTTTAAAATTTCACCCAAAATTTGTGCTCAGCATCCACAACCTCCACACAGAACGAGGAAATTCCAGGATTTTCTTCCTGAAATGGCCTTGAAATGTCAAAAATGATAAAATTCAATTTTTTTCCCATTTTTTCCCCATTTTTCCTCATTTTTCTTTGTCTCCCTCCGGTTGTTTAACATCCACTTGAAACAAATCCCAATTTTCTTCCCAAAACCTCCAGAAACAACAAATCCTCTCTTTTTTGCCTGTTTTTCCTCATTTTCCCATTATTCCTCCTTTTTTTGCCTGTTTTACTCATTTTCCCTTTTTCCTCCATTTTTTCCTAGTTTTTCCTCATTTTTCCTGTTTACCCTCATTTTTCCCTCTCTCTCCCATTCAGTGTTTAGCATCCACCTGAAACAAATCCCAAATTTTCTTTCTAAAACCATCAGAAACAACAAATCCTCCATTTTTTTGCCGTTTTCTCGTTTTTCCTCGTTTTCCTCAGTTTTTCCTCGTTTCTTTTCCATTTTTCTTCATTTTTCCCCATTTTCTTAATGTTTCCACACGTCTTCCTGCATTTTTTCCCAAATTTTCTTCATTTTTCCCCATTTTCCTTAATCTTACCCCAATTTCCTCATTTTTTCCACATTTTTCTTCATTTTTCTCCGTTTTTCTTAATTTTTTCCCCGTTTTTCCTCATTTTATTCCCCATTTTCCTCTTCATTTTTCCCCATTTTCCTCTTATTTTTCCCCATTTTTCCTCATTTTTCCCCTTTTTCCTCATTTATTCCCTCATTTTCCCTTTTCCCATTTTCCTCTCATTTTCCCCCGTTTTCCCTCATTTTTTCCCCGTTTTCCCTCATTTTTTCTCCGTTTTCCTAATTTTTCCCCATTTTCCCCATTTTTCCCTATTTTTCCTCATTTTTTCCCCATTTTCCTCATTTTTTTCCCCGTTTTTCCTCATTTTTTCCCCGTTTTCCTCATTTTTCCCGTTTTCCCCATTTTTCCCTCATTTTTCCCTGTTTTTCCTCATTTTTTCCCTGTTTTCCCTCATTTTTTTCCCCGCTTTCCTCATTTTTTCCCCGTTTTCCCTCATTTTTTCCCGTTTTTCCTATTTTTCCCCGTTTTTCCCCATTTTTCCCCGTTTTCCCTCATTTTTTCCTCCGTTTTCCTCATTTTTTTCCCGTTCCTCACTTTCCTGTTTTTCCTCATTTTTCCCCGTTTTTCCTAATTTTTCCCGTTTTCCCATTTTTTCCCCAGTTTTTCCCGCATTTTTTCCCCGCTTTCTCAATTTTTCCCCCGTTTTTCCCCATTTTTCCCCGTTTTCCCTCATTTTCCCTTTCCCGATTTTCCGCTTTTCCCCATTTTTTCCCGTTTCTCATTTTTTTCCCGTTTCCTCATTGTCCCCGCTTTCTCCCCAGCTCTCAGCGTGCGCAGCCCGCCCGAGAGGAGCCGCCGGACCGCGCAGCTGATGCGCCTGGACAACATGCTGCTGGCCGAGGGCGTGGCCGGGCCGGACCGCGCCGCGAAACAGCGCCGGGAGAGCGCGGAGCCGGAGCCCGGGAGCCTCGAGCCTCGGGGAGCCCAGGAACCTCGGGGAGCCCTGCAAAGGGGAGAAACCCCCGCGAAACTTCGCGGCGGGGGCAGCCGGGCCGTGTCCCCACGAGCACGGCATCGAGCACTCGGATTACCGAGCCAAGCTGGCCCAGATCCGGCAGATTTTCCACTCGGAGCTGGAGAAGTACTCGACCAGGTGATCTTCCAGCGTGGAAAAATTGGGGTTTTTGGGGTGTTTTTGGGGTTTTGGGGAGGGGAAGAAAGCGGGTTTGGGGTTTGTTGGTGTTGACTGCATGGGAATTAAGGGGAAGTTAACGAGGATTAAAAAGAAAAATAATAGTTGGATTTTAAAAAATTAAAGGAAACAAAAAGGGTGTTAAAGAAAAAATAAAGGGATTTAAGGGAAAATCCACAGAAATTAAAGAAAATCAAAAGAAATTAAAGAAAATATCAATCGACATTAAAGGAGTTAAAATAAATTAAAGGAAAAGAATTAAAAGGAATTAAGGAAAAAATCGATGGAAATTGAGGGAAAATCCAAGGAATTGAAGGAAAAATATCAAAGGGAATTAAAGGAAAAATCAAAGGGAATTTAAGGAAAATCAAGGAATTAAAGGAAAATCAAAGGAATTTAAGGGAAAATCCAACGGAATTTAAGGGGAAAATCAAGGAATTTAAGGAAAATCCAAGAATTAAAGAAAAATAAAGAGAATTTAAGGAAAATCCAAGGAATTTAAGGAAAATCCAAGGAATTAAAGGAAAAAATAAAGAGAATTTAAGGTAAAATCCACAGAAATTAAAGAAAAGCAAAAGAAAGTAGAGGAAAATAGCAAGGGACATTAATGAAAAAAAATCCATATAGGCAGTACTGGAAAAATCCAAGAGAATTAGGGAAAAAAATTGAAGGAAAATTTTACAAAACTCAAAATTTAAAAAATAAAAATAAACTTTTAAAAATCCAAGAAAATTTTAAAAAAATCAAAATAAAATTAAAAAACCCTAAAGGAATGAAATATTTCCCTCATTTTGAGCCAATAATCCCATTTCTGCACGACATTTTCACCTCACAATCCCATTTTCCGCCATGTTCTCGCCGGTCTCCAACCCCGTTTTTTCCTCACCCCCACTCCCACACCCCAAATCACCGATTCCATCCCCATGTTTTATTCTCAATCCCATTTTTTTTGGCTGCCCCCCAGGCCTGCAGCGAGTTCACCACGCACGTGCTGAACCTGCTGCGGGAGCAGAGCCGCACGCGGCCGATCGCGCCCAAGGAGATCGAGCGCATGGTCGGCGTCATCCACGGCAAGTTCAGCTCCATCCAGGTGCAGCTCAAGCAGAGCACCTGCGAGGCCGTCATGATCCTCAGGTCCAGGTTCCTCGATGCCAGGTGAGCCAATTTGGGGAAAAAATGTGGATATTTGATGGAGAAATCAGGATTTTTGGTGAAAATACATATATTTTTGAGAGGGTGTCATCCACGGGAAGCTCAGCTCAAGAAGATCACCTGAGAGGACATCGTGATCTTCAGGTTCTACTTCTTTGATGCCAATTAAATCAATTTTGGGAAAAAATCTTCCAATGGATTCAAAAATAGGGATATTTGATGGAAAAATAAGGGTTTCTGGTTGAAAATACAGATTTTTTTGGGTGGTCGTCATCCACGGTAAGTTCAGCTCAAGCAGAGCTCCTGAGACACCGTCGTGATCCTCAGGTCACACTTTTTTTGATGCCAGGTGAGTGAGTTTTGGGAAAACATTTCTCTAATGGATGGAAAAATATGGATATTTGGTGGAAAAATAAAGATATTTTTTGTTGGAATGTCAGTTTTGGTGGGAAAACTGGGATATTTTTGGGTGGGCGTCATCCACGGCAAGTTCAGCTCCATCCAGGTGCAGCTCAAGCAGAGCACCTGCGAGGCCGTCATGATCCTCAGGTCCAGGTTCCTCGATGCCAGGTGAGCCAATTTGGGGAAAAAATGTGGATATTTGATGGAGAAATCAGGATTTTTGGTGAAAATACATATATTTTTGAGAGGGTGTCATCCACGGGAAGCTCAGCTCAAGAAGAGCATTTGAGATGACATCGTGATCTTCAGGTTCTACTTCTTTGATGCCAATTAAATCAATTTTGGGAAAAAATCTTCCAATGGATGGAAAAAAATGGATATTTGATGGAAAAATAAGGGTTTTTGGTTGAAAATACGGATATTTTTGGGTGGTCGTCATCCACGGTAAGTTCAGCTCAAGAAGAGCTCCTGCGAGGCCATCGTGTATTTTTAACCAGATTTTAATCCCAAAATAATTTGATTTTTCCCATTTTAGGTGCAATAACACAATTTGAAAAATTTATATATAATGTGTTTAATATATAATGCGTATATATATTTCATATGTTTTTATAGATGAATTTTTAATATTTTTAACCCAATTTTAATCCCCAAAATAATTTTGATTTTTTTAGCCATTTTTAGGCGTAACAACACAATTTGAAAAATTAATTTAGAATGTATTTAATATATAATACTTATATATTTGATATGTCTTTATAGATGAATATTTTAATATTTTATCTCAATTTAAATCCAAAATAATTTTTTTTCCCATTCTTAGGTGCAACAACACAATTTCAAAGATTAATATATAATGTATTCAATATATAACACATATATATTTCATATGTGTTTATAGATGACTTTTGAATATTTTAACTCAATTTAAATCCAAATAATTTGATTTTTTCCCATTTTTAGGCGTAACAACACAATTTGAAAAATTAAAATATAATGTATTTAATATATAATATATATATTTAATACGTGTTTAATAGATGAATATTTAATATTTTAACTCAATTTAAATCCAAATAATTTGATTTTTTCCATTTTAGGCACAACAACATAATTTTGAAAAATATATAATGTATTCAATATATAACAC
This sequence comes from Luscinia luscinia, assembly GCA_034336685.1. NCBI lineage: Eukaryota > Metazoa > Chordata > Aves > Passeriformes > Muscicapidae > Luscinia > Luscinia luscinia. The sequence goes on along the minus strand of JAKWBO010000062.1, from coordinate 71,026 downwards.
TTATATATATTTCATATGTTTTATAGATGACTTTTGATTATTTTAACTCAATTTTAAATCCAAATAATTTGATTTCCCCCCCCATTTTTAGGCGAAAACAGCGCAATTTGAAAAATTAATATATAATGTATTCAATGTTAATATATAATAGTTATATATATTTAATATGATTTTTATAGATGAATATTTAATATTTTAACCCAATTTAATCCCAAATAATTTGATTTTTCCCCATTTTCAGGCGAAAACGGCGCAATTTCAGCAAGCAGGCCACGGAGGTGCTGAATGAATATTTCTATTCCCACCTGAGCAACCCCTACCCCAGCGAAGAGGCCAAAGAGGAGCTCGCCAAGAAGGGCGGCATCACCGTGTCCCAGGTGGGGCAAATTCCCAGGATTTTGGGCAAATTTCATCCCCTTCTAATTAAAAAAAAAATTGGAATTTTTAATTTATTATTATTATTTTTAGCAGTAATTTTTGGTGTGGTTTATATTTGTGGAATTGGGGAGTTCTTATTAGAATTATCGGTGAAATTCGGAAATTTCAGGAGAAATTTTCAGTGGAATTTGGAAATTCCTGGAGAAGTTATCGGTGGAATTCTAAAATTGTTGGTGAAATCTGGAAATTCTAAAATTATCAGTGAAATCTGGAAATTACTGAAGAAATTATCAATGGAATTCTGAAATTTTCAGGGAAAATTTTTGTGGAGAAAAAGCCCTTTTCTTAACCCAAAAAAATGTCCAAACTTTGTGGAAAGGAGCTCATTTTACCCTCCCAAAAATCCAAATATTGTGGGAGAAAAAGCCTATATTTTAACCCCAAAAAAATTCCAAATTTTATGGAAAAGACCTCATTTTAACCTCAAAAAAATCCAGATATTGTGGAAAAAAGCCCATTTTAACCCCCAAAAAAACCCAAATATTGTGGAAAAAAGCTCATTTTGACCTCAAAAAAATCCAAATATTGTGGGAGAAAAAGCCCATTTTAACCCCAAAAAAATTCCAAATTTTGTGGAAAAAAACCTATTTTAACCCAAAAAAAATCCAAATATTGTGGGAGAAAAACCCATTTTAACTCAAAAATTTCCAAATTTTGTGGAAAAAGCTCATTTTAACCTCAAAAAATCCAAATATTGTGGAAAAAAGCTCATTTTAACCTCAAAAAAATCCCAAATATTGTGGGAGAAAAAGCTCATTTTAACCCCAAAAAAATTACAAATTCTGTGGTAAAAAGCTCATTTTGACCTCAAAAAAATCCAAATATTGTGGGAGAAAAAGCCCATTTTAACCCCCAAAAAATTCCAAATTTTGTGGAAAAAAACCTATTTTAACCCAAAAAAAATCCAAATATTGTGGGAGAAAAAACCCATTTTAACTCAAAAAATTTCCAAATTTTGTGGAAAAAAGCTCATTTTAACCTCAAAAAAATCCAAATATTATGGAAAAAAGCTCATTTTAACGTCAAAAAAATCCAAATATTGTGGGAGAAAAAGCCCATTTTAACTCAAAAAATTTCCAAATTTTGTGGAAAAAAACCTATTTTAACCCAAAAAAAATCCAAATATTGTGGGAGAAAAAGCCCATTTTAACTCAAAAAATTTCCAAATTTTGTGGAAAAAAGCTCATTTTAACCTCAAAAAAATCCAAATATTATGGAAAAAAGCTCATTTTAACGTCAAAAAAATCCAAATATTGTGGGAGAAAAAGCCCATTTTAACTCAAAAAATTTCCAAATTTTGTGGAAAACCGCTCATTTTCACCATTAAAAAACTCTGAGCTGACTTTCCGGGATGGTTCTGCTTTGCCCAGGTTTCCAACTGGTTCGGGAACAAGCGGATCCGCTACAAGAAGAACATGGGCAAGTTCCAGGAGGAGGCGAGCCTGTACGCGGCGCGGGGCAGCCGGGGCGCCTCCCCCTGCCCGCCCCCTGCCGGTCAGCCAATCACAGCGCGGCCCGGCTGCGCTTCCGGGGCGGGGAGCGCTGCGGGGTGGTGCTTTCTGTTTTATTGCCTGTTTGTTTATTTTCTATTTACATTATATTTCTGTTTATTTCCTTTCTATTTTCTTTCTATTTATTTCCTTTCTATTTCTATTTATTTCCTTTCTATTTCTACTTATTTCCTTTATATTTCCCTTATATTTCTGTTTATTTCCTTTATGTTTCTGTTTATTTCCTTTATGTTTCTGCTTATTTATTTTATATTTACTTTGTATTTCCTTTCTATTTATTTCCTTTTTCTTTCTATTTATTTCCTTTATATTTCCGTTTATTTCCTTTATATTTACTTTTTGTTTCTATTTATTTCCTTTCTATTTCCTTTATATTTCTATTTATTTCCTTTATATTTCTATTTATTTCCTTTATATTTCCTTTATATTTCTGTTTATTTCCTTTATGTTTCTGTTTATTTATTTTATATTTACTTTATATTTCCTTTCTATTTATTTCCTTTATATTTCTATTTATTTCCTTTGTATTTACTTTTTGTTTCTGTTTATTTCCTTTATATTTCTTTTTATTTCCTTTATATTTCTCTTTATTTCCCTTATATTTCTTTTTATTTCCTTTCTGTTTATTTTCTTATATATTTCCTTTCTATTTCTGTTTATTTCCATTTAATTCCATTGATTTCCTTCAGTTTTATTTCATTTTCTTCTAGCGTCTTTTTATTTCTGTTTATTTCCTTTATATTTCCTTTATGTTTCTGTTTATGTCTTTTATATTTCCTTCCTATATCTGTTTATTTCTGTTTAATTCTGTTTAATTCCGCTGATTTCCTTCAGTTTTATTTAATTTTCTTCTAACGTCTTTTTACTTCCATTTATTTCATTTTATTTCCCTTTCTTTCTTTTCATTTCCATTTATTTCACTTTATTTCCTTGGATAGTGGATGGCTTGGAATTCTGGGGGTTGGAAGCATTCTGGGATGGTTTTTTTCCTTTATATTTCTGTTTATTTCTGTTTATTTCCATTTATTTCCTTTAATTTCTTTAATGACCTTTGATTTCCATTTATTTCCTTTTATTCCCTTTTTTATTTCTTTTTATTCCCTTTAAAAATCCCTTTTATTTATTTTTATTCTCATTTTAATTCCCCTTTATTCCCATTTAAAATCCATTTTATTTCCTTTTATTCCCCTTTTTATTCCCCTTTTAATTTCATTTTATTCCCTTTTTTATCTCAATTGAAGAACCATTTTGTGTGGGTATGTTGCTCATAAAAATTAATTTTTTAAATTTAGTTTTTGGGTTATTTTTGGTTTTTTCCAGCTTCCTCTGGGTCTTTTAAGATGACAAATTCAGGGGATTCCTTCCTCAACCTTCAGTCCTTGACTTCCTACCAGAGCCCTCCCAACGTGCAGTCCCAGGTCAGTGAGGAAAAGCAGGAAAAATGGGAAAAAATCCCAAATTTCTGCTCTGGATTCCTAAGGAATTAATTAGTTCCGATTATTATTTCAATTTTAATGGGTAATTAAAGTTTTCTTATTCTTTAAATTTCTGTTTTTACTGAAAATCTGAAAATCTCGTTGAAATTCCTGTTGGAATTAGGAATTAAATTCTTCATTAAATTCTGAAATTCTTTGTGAAGTTCCGAAATTCCCACTGAAATTCCTGTTGGAATTAGGAGTGAAATTCTTAAATAAATTCTTAATGAAATTCCAAAATTCTCACTGAAATTCCCACTGAAAATCTGAAATTCTTGATGAAATTTTTGTTGGATTAAGGAGTGAAATTCCCACTAAAATTGAAAAATTCTCAGTGAAATTCTCACAGAAATTCCCACTAAAATTCAAAATTCCCACTGAAATTCCCACTAAAATTCTCACCAAAATTCCTATTGAAATTCTTAAATTTCAGTTCTTAATTTCTTCATTTCTTCTTCTTCAATCCATAAATTCTCCACTCTCACTTGAAATTCCTGCTGAAATTTTTGTGATTCCCCTAAATTCTTAACAAATTCTCCAATTCCTATTCTCCAATTCCTATCCCTTCAGTTCCTTCAATTCTTTATTCCTATGGAAACTCTTATGAAAAATTCGCATTTCAGGGATTCTGGATTTGTTCTTTTAACCATTTTCCCCTTTTTTCCCTCATTTCCAGATGGATTCCCTGCACCACGTCCTGCTGGGGAACCCTTTGTACTCCACGCAGCGCCTCGAGGTCAGTTGGGCTTTAAATCCTAAATATTAACAATAAATGGCATTTTTTACATTTATTCCAATTCATATATTGAATTTATTTTTACTTTTTAATTTCCCCCAACATCACCGATGTTGGGATGGCGGAAAAGCTGGAAAAGTGGAATTTAATTGATCAACTTTCAAATCTTTAAACCCTTTAAATTATTTTAAAATAAATTTTAAAACATGTTTTAATATGTTTTTAATATGTAAAATCGTATTTTATATGTAAAATATGTAAAAATATATTTTAAAATTTTAACATGTTTTAAAATACGCTTTATATTATAGATAATTATTATACATTAAATAAAGGTTTTAAAAACTTTTCATACTATAAATATTTATACTGCAAATGCATTAAATAAAGTATAAAAATTTAGATTTGAATGTATAAATTACAAACATGTTTTAAAATATAGACATAAATTAACATTATACATTAAATGTATATAAGCATGTGCATTTATAAGTTATATTATAGATATATGTTATAAATATATATAAATATAAATATTACATTTTAAATAATATATGTATAAATCCATAGCACATTTGCATGATTTTAATATATGAAAGTATGTATATTTTATAGATATTATATATTGGATATTTTATATTATATATTGCATATTATGTATTGTATACTATGCAATATATATCATAAACATTATATAGATTAAATGTATTTATTGTTAATATACTAACATCATATGTTAATATATCAATACATTATAATATATATTTAATCTATATAATCTAATTCTATATAGGAATTATATTTATATTATATTTCTATTAAATTATAAATACAAAAAGGGAAAAGAAATTTTTTTGGGGGATACCCACATACCATACTATTTCCTCGTAAAACCACATCACTTCCAAACACACAATGCCATTTTATACCACCTACACATAATTTCTTGCAGTTTTAATTAATGAACTGTTAATTATTTTTATTTTAACGTCCCCGCAGGCCAATGGCAGCTGGCAGGACGCCAACACCCCCTCGCCCATCACCTCCCCCGCCGGAGACCCGGGCAGCGTCAACTCCGACGCCTCCAATTAAAGATTTTTTTAGGACCTTTTTAGAGAGGAGAGAGGTCAATTAGCGTTAATTAATCAAGGATTATTGACTCACAATTAATGAATTACCTCAGAACAAGCCAATGGATTGTGATGGCAGCGACACCTCTACCTCTCACCGCCCCGCCGGGACCTGAAGTTATTTATAATAATTCCTTTTGCCTCAGCCAATTTCGTTTTTCTTAAGGAAAAACCTCACGGATTTTACACAAAAAAAACTGAAGAAAAGGAAAGAAAAATCCTTGGTGTTTATCTCCAGTTTTACAGCGGAAGAAAATTGATTTATTTTCGTTTCTGTCCGGTTTTTTACGCTGGGATTTCTGTTCTAGGTGAATAGTTCCAGTTAAACCCCCCCAATATTGTAATGGTTTGTTCTCTGTATTGTAATTTTGTATAGGGAATTCAGCTCTTTCTTAATTAATTCAGCTGATTAACGGGAACGTTGCTTTACCAAACGTCTCACTGGACGTCGCTCACAGGTCGGACCTTCCACTGGTCTCATTCCAAGGGATTTCTCATCAAAAAATTCCACAGCTTTACTTTTTCTGATGAAAAAGTTAAAAAATATTAAAGGAAAAACCCCAAATTTCCACAGAACAGCCAAACCACTGGATTTCCCCGTGGGAATTCGAGGGGGTTTGTGCTGTTCTGCTCAGAGTCCGCCCCTTTCAGTTGAGAGTTTATCAAAGGAAATAAACTTCCAAAGCCTTTTTTTTTTTTTTTCTTTCATTTGTTTTTTCCCCGCTTTATTCTGATTTTTTTCGGCTCAGGTTTTGGCTTGGCAGGAGATTTGTGAGGGGTGGGAAAATGGCGGAAATGTGTGAGGGGTGGAAAAGGGCGGGAATGTGTGAGGGGTGGGAAAAGGGCGGGAATGTGTGAGGGTGGGAAAAGGGCGGGAATGCGTGAGGCGTGAGAAAAGGGCGGGAATGTGTGAGGGGCGGGAAAAGGGCGGGAATGTGTGAGGGGCGGGAAGCGCGCTCGCTCTGAGGGCAGGCACAGCCCCGCGCCTGCGCAGTGATGGCGGCGATGGCGGGCGGGCTCCGCGCATGCGCACGGCGCTGAGGGCAGGCAGGCGGCGGGAACGCGCCATGGCGGAGGCTGCGGCGGGAGCCGGCGGCTCCCCGGCCCGGCCGCTGCTCCGGCCCCGCTGGGCTCGGCCGGGCCACAGGAGAACGAGGTGAGCTCCAGAGAGGCTCGGCTCGGCTGGGGAGCCGCGGGGCGGCCGCGTTTCCAGCCGGGTAATGCTTTTTCCTCAGCGATGCCCCGGCGGACCCAGCCCTGAGAGCGGAGAGGGCGCGCCAGGTAAGGAAATCGCTGCTCTCGGTGTAGGAGAAGTTGATTCGGTGATTTGGAGTTTGGGAGTTGGGGATTCCCCTCAGATTCTGTCAGCCCTGCTTGTCCCTCAGCGCCCCCGCTCCTCCCGGTGTCAATTCAAATCCTAAACTCCGCCTTCAGCGCTGTGAAACCCTTAAAACCAAGAAATGCCGAGTGACAAACGCAGCCCAAACCTCTTTTCCCCTTTTAATCGCGCCTCTTTCCCCTCAGAGCCGGACTCGGCAGCGAAGGCAACGGGCGCTGAGGAGTTTTTAAAACCACCCAAGCGAACCCTGAGCTCCTCCAGCAAGAAGAAAAGAGCCGCCAGCAGCCCCGGGCCGGAGCCGCCGCTCGCTTCCTTCAGCCTGTCGCCGATTATCGCCACCCCTCAGGCCAAGCGCCGCTCGTGGCGCCGCTCCAGCCTCAAGGGGAGGCGATCCCGCCGCAAGTCGCTGCCCCCGGTGCACCCGGACCTCGGCGGTTCGTGCTCCCTCACGCTCGGTCGGGCGGTTTAATGAAAATCCTTCTGGGGGGCTTGAGGAGAACCGGAGGGGCGGCGCTGTCAATGAGGATTTCGCACTTTCTGCCTTTTTTTCCCCTCCGCTTTTTCATCTTTTTTCGTTTTTCCCCCTTAAATGTGACTTTTTCTTTTCCCTTTTTTCCCCTAAACCTGACTTCTCTCATTTCTTTTCCCATTTTTCCCCTTAAACGTGACTTCTTTCTTTTCCCATTTCCCCCCTTAAACGTGATTTTTCTTCTTTCTTTTCCCATTTTCCCTCTAGATGTGATTTTTCTTTTTTCCCTTTTCCCCTCTAAATGTGATTTTTCCTCTTTCTTTTCCCATTTTTCCCACTTAAATGTGATTTTTCTTCTTTCTTTTCCCATTTTTTCACCCTAAATGTGATTTTTCCTTTCTTTTCCTATATTTTCCCCTTAAATGTGACTTTTCCTCTCTTTTTTCCTATTTTCCCCATTTTTGATCCTTAAATGGGACTTCTCCCTTCTCTTTTTTCTCATTTCCCCCTTTTTTTATTCTTTAAATGTTACTTTGCCTCTTCCTTTTTCCCATTTTTCTCCTTAAATGTGACTTTTCCCTTTCATTTTTCCCATTTCCCCCCATTTTTGACCCTTAAATGTGATTTTCCTTCATTTTTCCCAATTTTTTCCTTTAAATTCACTTTTTCATCTTCATTTTTTCTATTTTCCTCCTTAAATTTGATTTTCCTCCTTTTTTTTCCTGCTTTTCCCACACCCTGCTTTTCCCCCAGATGCTTTTTGGGGAATTCTGGGCCAAATCCCAGCAGGTTTTTTTGGGAATTTCACCATTTTTAACAATTTTTTCTCCAGAGTTGAGCAAATCCATCAGCCTGGAGCTTCCTGAGATCCAACGTCTCTCCCTCCTCCTCCTCTCCAGCTTCCAGGTAAATTCACCCAAAATCCTGGAATTTACCCCAAACCCTGGAAATTTTTTTGGTCCTTCCAGGCATGGAGCAGCTCCTAAAAATCTTAAATTAAACCAAAATCTTGGAATTCACCCAAAATCCTGGAATTTTTTTTCGCATTTCCAGGCTGGGAACAGCTCCTGAAAATCCTAAAATTAACCAAAATCTTGGAATTACCTCAAAAATCTTGGAATTTACCCAAATCCTGGACAATCCCAGCTCCTTAAAACATTAAAATTCATCCAAATCCTGGAATTTTCCCCCCAAAAAATCCTTGGATTCCTTTCCCTGACTCCTCAAACACACAAAAAAAGGAATTTGGGCTCCAAATCTTTGTTTTAACCCCCAGAAAATCGGGATAAAAGCCAATTTTTCCCATTTTTTGTTGGACAATTCTCATTTTTTGTTGGATTTTTCCCATTTTCCCCTCAGTTTTCAGCCCAGAAGTTGAAGAAGGTCCTGGAGGAATCTGAAGGATTCGACCCTGAGGCTTTTGCTGCCAAAGGTGGGGATTGAGGCTTCCAAAATTCCCAAAATTTGGCATTTTTCACCCTCAAAATCCCAAATTTCCAACTCCCCAAAGAGGTAGGGGCCTCAAAAATTTGGGAATTTGGGGATTTAATTAAGAATTAATTGGTAGTTAATTTTTGGAGGGGTTAAAAAGGGTCCTGAGGGATTCTTGGGTCTTCCTGATTCCCCCCAAATTGTGGGATTTGGGTTAAAAAAAATTTTAAAAATCAGGAAAATGACCTGAAATGGAGGAGCTGATCAGTAAAGTCCATTAAAAATAGAGAATTAATTATTAGTTAATTAATAATTAATTGAGGGAGGATGAAAAAGGATCCTGAAGAATTCCTGGATGTTCCTGATTCCCTCAAAAATTCAGGAATTTGGGTTTAAAAAAAAGAGACAGGAATATGGGGAAAAGTTGTATTAATTAATAATTAACTAATAACTATTTAATAACCAATAATTAATTGGGGGAGGATCAAGAAGGGGATTCCTGGATCTTCCTGATTCTCCAAAAATTTGAATAAAAATAATCAGAAAAACGACCATAAATCCCACCAAAAAAAAAATAAATCAGTAATTAATTAATAGTTAGTAAATAATTAATTCCAGGGTGGTTTCTAATCCCTTTTTTTCCCATTTTTTCCCAGTCCAGGTGGGCTCTGAGGAATTCCAGAGGCTGATCCAGAGGCTGATCCAGGATGGGACCCTTGGGAATTGCCTGGAGCAACCCCCAGGGTGAGAATTTGGGGCAAAAAAACCAAAAATTGGGAATTTCCACCTTGGGAGGGGCCAAAATCCACAGGAATCCCCCAAAAAAGTTGAATTTGGGGCTTTTCCAGCCTTGAAAATTCCAGGATTTTGGGGCAACTTTGGGATTTTAAAGCCCTGGAAGTGCCCAAAATTCCAGGATTTTTGGGTGAATTCCCAGGAATTCTGGTAATTTCCAGGATTTTGGGTCAATTTTAGGGATTTTGGGGAGCTGCTCCATCCTTGGAGGGATCAAAAATTTCCAGGACTGGGGTAAATTTCAGGAATTTTGGGTCAGTTCCCAAGAATTTGGCAAATTTTAACATTTTCAGGAGCTGCTCCATCCCTGGAATTTTCTTAATTCCAGGATTTTTTTTTCCTTCCCTCCATTCCATCTGGAAAATTCCCAGAATTTTCCCCAAAAATTCCTGAGATTTCTGGGCTGATTTTTGAGGCAATCCAGGAGCTTTTCCCGTGGAATTTTTGGCCAAAAGTCTTGCCCCAAAATTTGGGAATTTTGGGGGGATCTTCACAGGATTTGCCCCAAAATTTGGGAATTTTTTTTTAATTTTCTCAGGATTTTCCCTGAAATTTGGGAATTTTCATTAATTTCTGCTGAATTTGCCCCAAAATTTGGGAATTCTTGGAATTTTTTTTTATTTGCCCTGAAATTTTGGAATTGTTAAGCTTTTCTTTGGGTTTGGCCCAAAATTTGGGATATTTTGGGGAATTTTGGATCCTTTCCTACAGGGATTCCCTGGATCCAGCCCTGGAGGAATCTGTGGCTCAGGTGAAGGTGCTCATGGCCAGGTGAGCACACCTGGGGACACCTGGGACAAGTTTGGGGACACCTGGGACACACCTGAGGAGACCTGGGAGAAATCTGGGGACACCTGGGGAGGGAGGGACACACCTGGAGTGGGGAGGGGACACCTGGGGACATTTGGGGACACACCTGGGGACAGCTGGACACACCTGGGACAAGCTTGGGGACACCTGGGACAAATTTGGGGATACTGGGACAAATTTGGGGATACTGGGACACACCTGGGGCAAATCTGGAGACACCTGAGGAGACCTGGGACACACCTGGAGTGAGGAGGGGACAGCTGGGGAGAAATCTGGGGACACTGGGACACACCTGGAATACACCTGAGGAGACCTGGGACAAGCTTGGGGACATGTGGGACAAATTTGAGGACACCTGGACACACCTGGGGACTCCTGGGACAAGTTTGGGGACAGCTGAGGGGTCCTGGGGCAAGCTTGAGGACACACCTGGGGACACCTGGGACACACCTGGAGTGGGAGGGGACATTTGGCACAAATTTGGGGACACTGGGACACACCTGGGATAAGTTTGGGGACACCTGGGTCACACCTGGGACAAACTTGGGGACACCTGGAGATACCTGGGGACACACCTGGAGTGAGGAGGGGACACCTGGGGACTTTTGGGGACACCTGGGACACACCTGGAGTGAGGAGGGGACACCTGGGGACATTTGGGGGACACCTGGGGACACCTGGGACACACCTGGAGTGAGGAGGGGACACCTGGGGACATTTGGGGGACACCTGGGACACACCTGGAGTGAGGAGGGGACACCTGGGGACTTTTGGGGGACACCTGGGACACACCTGGAGTGAGGAGGGGACACCTGGGGACATTTGGGGGACACCTGGGACAAGTTTGGGGACACCTGGGGGGTCCTGGGACACACCTGGGGACACCTGGGACACACCTGGAGTGGGGAGGGGACACCTGGGACACACCTGTCCCTCACCTGTCCCTTTTCCCCCCCAGTTTCTCAGGGGAGCTCCAGGCCTGGGATCAGCTCCTGCAGCAGCACCTGCAGCGCTCCCAGGAGGCCTCCAGGTGAGAACCCCCCAAAATTCCCCAAACTCCCACCTGCAATCCCAAAATTATCACCTGGATTCCCAAAATTATCACCTGGATTCCCAAAATTATCACCTGGATTCCCAAATGCCCACCTGCAATCCCCAAAATTCCCACCTGCAATCCCAAAATTCCCACCTGCAATCCCAAAATTATCACCTGGATTCCCAAATTCCCACCTGCAATCCCAAAATTATCACCTGGATTCCCAAAATTATCACCTGGATTCCCAAAATCACCTGGATTCCCAAATTCCCACCTGCAATCCCAAAATTATCACCTGGATTCCCAAAATTATCACCTGGATTCCCAAAATTATCACCTGGATTCCCAAATTCCCACCTGCAATCCCAAAATTCCCACCTGCAATCCCCAAAATTCCCACCTGCAATCCCAAAATTATCACCTGGATTCCCAAAATTATCACCTGGATTCCCAAAATCCCACCTGCAATCCCAAAATTCCCACCTGCAATCCCCAAAATTCCCACCTGCAATCCCAAATTCTCACCTGCAATCCCCAAAATTCCCACCGAAAATTTCCACCTGCAATCCCAAATTTATCACCTGGATTCCCAAAATTTCCACCTGCAATCCCCAAAATTCCCACCTGCAATCCCATATTCCCAAATTCCCATCTCCAATGCCAGAATTCCCACATTTCCCACCCAAAATCCCAAATTCCCAATCCGAAAATTCCCAAAATTCTCACCTGCAATCCCAAAATTCCCCAAAATTCTCACCTGGAATCCCGAAATTCCCAAATTTCCCACTCAAAATTCCCACCTGCAGTCCCCAAAATTCCCACCCAAAATTCCCAAATTCCCATTTTTTCCCCCCTCAGGAATTTGGAGCAGCTCCGAGCCGGGACCCCCCCATGGGCCCCTCCCCAAATTCCCAAATCCCAAATTTTGGATTCCAAACCCGATTATGGGAAAATCCTGACTCAGCAGGGACCAGTGCTGGAATCCCTGAGGCTGCTGGTGAGGATTTTTGGGATTTTTGGGGAATTTTAGGGGATTTTGGGGAATTTCATGGGATTTTTGGATAATTTAATGGGATTTTTGGGGTTTTTTGGGGAATTTTTTACATTTTTTTTTTATTATTTTTCGAGGTTTATTGGGGGAATTTTTGGGGTGATTTTTGGGGGTTTTATGGGATTTTTGGGGAATTTAATGGGATTTTTGGGAATTTTATAGGATTTTGGGTAATTTTATGGGATTTTTTTGGATTTTGGTATTTTTATGGGATTTTTGGGAAATGTCATGGGATTTAGGGAAAATTTATGGGATTTTGTGGGATTTTTTGGGGAAATTTTATGGGATTTTGGGGATTTTATAGGGATTTAGGGAAATTTAATGAGATTTTGGGAAATTTTATGGGATTTTTGGGGATTTTATGGGAATTTTGGGCAATTTTATGGGATTTTGGGGAAATTTTTTGGGTTTTAATTGGGATTTTTATCATTCTCAGGTGGATGAGGCACAGCAAGCTGGAAAAATGCTGCTGGAATTCCACGAGGAGAGCAGGAACTTCTTGACCGGGCTCTCCGAAAAACTGGGTGAGAAAATCCCCAAAAATCTCCCAAAATCCTGGAAATTTTGGGTGGAATTTTGGGAATTTCAGGGATTTTTCCCATTTTTCTTTCAGCCTCCAGAACGTTCCAGAGGCTGCCGAGATCCCCCGCCCGGAGGCTGCTGGAGAGGAAACCCCAACGGGCTCCGGCCCCCGAGGGGGAATAATAAAAAAAGGAGAATCCCAAAATCCCCCGATTTGCCCTCAAAATATTCCCGGTTTTTTCTTTAAATAAGCGGCGCTTCCGGGTTTGGGGATGCGCTGTGGTGATTGGTTGGTGTGGGTGTCAATCAGAGAGATCGGCCAATCACAGAGTGGAGCGGTGTGTGACGTCAAGGTTTGTTTTGGAGGCACTTTGTTCTGATTGGTCCGTGCTTATGTCAATCAAATTGACAAACCAATTGAATGCGGCCCTGGATTCTCTGTTCTTATTGGTCTGTTGGCCTGTCAATCAGAAATCTGAGCCAATCACCATGCAGGGAATATGGGACATTCCCGCTTTTTGATGAATCGGCACTTCTGTGATGCGATTGGCCCGTTTATGTGTCAATCACTGGAATTAACCAATCGCTGCGCGGCTGAGTGTAGGGGGCGGGAACTGTGGGGATGGGAATGGGGACATTCCTGCCAGTGTCCCCTCAGTGTCCCCTCAATGTCCCTTCAATGGCGGGAGGGGACAGAGGGGACACTCGAGGGACATAGGGGGGACAGGAGGTGACAGAGGTGACACAGGGGACAGAGGGGACAGGAGGGAACAGGGGGGACAGGAGCTGACAGGAGGTGACAGAGGGGACAGGAGGTGACACAGGGGACAGGAAGGAGGTGGCCGGGTCTGGCCGCAGCCGATTGTCCCCGGCTCTTCCTGTGTGGCCCGGCCACGCCCCCTTGGGGACATCCCGCGGTGGGGGAGGGACAGGGACAGTGGGGACAGGGACACCCCGGTACTGGGGACACCGTGGTGACAGTGACACCCCGAGCACCACCTTGGGGACACCCCGGGGACAGTGACACCTTGGAGACCACGCTGGGGACGGGGACACCGCCCTGGGGACACCGTGGTGACAGTGACACCGTGGTGACAGTGACACCCCGAGCACCACCTTGGGTACACCCTGGGGACAGTGGCACCTTGGAGACCACGCTGGGGACGGGGACACCGCCCTGGGGACACCCAGGTGACAGTGACACCAGGGACAGCCTGGACACCGCCCTGGGGACATCACGGTGACAGGGACAGTGTGGACACCACCATGGGGACACCCTGGTGACAATGACACCTTGGATGCCACTTTGGGGACACTCTAGGGACAGTGACACCCTGGGCACCACCTTGGGGACGCCCTGGGCTTGGGGACACCGTGGGGACAGTGACACACGGGTGACAGTGATACCTTGGTGACAAGGACACCTTGGACACTGCCCTGGGGACATCCTGGGCTTGGGGACATCACTCTGGGGACACCCTGGTGACAGTGACACCCTGGACACCGCCCTGGGGACACCCTGGTGACAGTGACACCTTGGACGCCACTTTGGGGACACCCCTGGCCTTGGGGACATCTTGGGGACAGTGACACCAAGGACAGCCTGGAGACCACCCGGGGCTTGGGGACACCACCCGGGGGACACCCTGGATTTGGGGACACCCTGGGGACAGTGACACGCTGGTGACAGTGACACCCTGGACACCACCTTGGGGACACCCTGGCCCTGGGGACGTCACGGTGACAGTGACACCCTGGCCATGGGGACACCACCCTGGGCTTGGGGACACTTTGATGACAGTGACACCAAGGACAGCCTGGAGACCACTCCTGGGCTTGGGGACATCACCCTGGGGACATCCTGGATTTGGGGACACCGTGGGGACAGTGACACCCTGGTGACAGTGACACCTTGGTGACAAGGACACCTTGGACACTGCCCTGGGGACATCCTGGGCTTGGGGACATCACTCTGGGGACACCCTGGTGACAGTGACACCCTGGACACCGCCCTGGGGACACCCTGGCTCTGGGGACATCACGGTGACAGTGACACTCTGGATTTGGGGACAGTCCCCTGGTGCCACCTCTGTCCCCGCTGTGGGACGGGGGAGGGACACTGATGCCACCCCGGGTGGTGGAGGGAGGGGACATCCTGTCCCCCGCCTTGTCCCCTGCGGGTGTTATCAGTGACACATTTGGGGACATTGGGGGACATTTGGGGACATTGGGGACATTGGGGACATTGGGGACAATGTACGGGAACGTCGAGACCGCCCCTGGACAAAGCCTGGGGACCCGGGGAAGGTACGGCCGGCGATGTCCCCGTTGTCACCTCCCTGTGCCCGGTGTCACCTCTCTGTGCCCATTGTCACCTCCTTGTCCCCATTGTCACCTCCCTGTGCCCGGTGTCACCTCCCTGTCCTCAATGTCACCTCCTTGTCCTCACTGTCACCTCCCTGCTCTCATTGTCACCTCCCTGTGCCCGGTGTCACCTCCTTGTCCTCACTGTCACCTCCCTGTCCCCATTGTCACCTCCCTGTCCCTACTGTCACCTCCCTGTCCCCATTGTCACCTCCCTGTGCCCGGTGTCACCTCCCTGTCCCCATTGTCACCTCCCTGCCACCACTGTCACCTCCCTGTGCTCATTGTCACCTCCCTGTGCCCGGTGTCACCTCCTTGTCCTCACTGTCATCTCCTTGTCCCCAATGTCACCTCCCTGTCCTCATTGTCACCTCCTTGTGCCCGTTGTCACCTCTCTGTGCCCGGTGTCACCTCCCTGTGCCCTGTGTCACCTCCCTGTGCCCGGTGTCACCTCCCGTTCTCATTGTCACCTCCCTATCCCCATTGTCACCTCCCTGTGCCCGGTGCCACCTCCTTGTCCCCGTTGTCACCTCCCTGTCCCCTGTGTCACCTCCCTGTGCCCGGTGTCACCTCCCTGTGCCCGGTGTCACCTCTCTGTGCCCGGTGTCACCTCCCTGTCCTCGTTGTCACCTCCCTGTGCCCGGTGTCACCTCCCTGTCCCCATTGTCACCTCCTTGTCCCCAGTGTCACCTCCCCGTTCTCATTGTCACCTCCCTGTGCCCATTGTCACCTCCCCTGTGCCGGTGTCACCTCCCTGTGCCCGGTGTCACCTCCCTGTGCTGCCGGTGTCACCTCCCTGTCCCCAATGTCACCTCCGTGTCCCCATTGTCACCTCCCCTGTCCCCAGTGTCACCTCCGTGTCCCCATTGTCACCTCCCTGTCACCAATGTCACCTCCCTGTCCCCTGTGTCACCTCCCTGCCACCACTGTCACCTCCCTGTCCCCATTGTCACCTCCCTGTGCCCGGTGTCACCTCCTTGTCCCCAATGTCACCTCCCTGTGCCCGGTGTCCAGGAGGTGTCCCTAAAGGGTGGTGGCACTTGGGGACTGTCCCCAACCCCTGTGGGTGTCCCCAAGTGTCCCCAACCCCTTGAGATGTCCCCAAGGATGTCCCCAAGTGCCACCACGGCTGTCCCCGAGTGTCCCCAAGAGCCACCAGGGATGTCCCCAACCCCTTTAGGTGTCCCCAAGTGCCACCAAAAGTGTCCCCAACCCCTTTAGATGTCCCCAGGGTGTCCCCAAGTGCCACCAGGGCTGTCCCCGAGTGTCCCCAAGTGCCACCAAAAGTGTCCCCAACCCCTTAGATGTCCTCAGGACTGTCCCCAAGTGCCACCAGGGCTGTCCCCGAGTGTCCCCAAGTGCCACCAAAAGTGTCCCCAACCCCTTTAGATGTCCCCAAGGATGTCCCCAAGTGCCACCAGGGCTGTCCCCGAGTGTCCCCAAGTGCCACCCCCTCACTGTCCCCTCTGTCCCCGCCAGGCTCTCCCCTCCCCCCACCCGACGAGGATCCCTACGAGCCCCTGGACCCCTCCCCCACCCCGGGGCCGCCCCCCAAGGCTCGCCCCTCCCCCCGCAGGGTGGCGCTGGTGGCGCTGGTGGCGCTGGTGGCGCTGCTGGTGGCGCTGCTGGTGGCGCTGGGGACACTCGGGGCGCGGCGCAGTGAGTGGGGGAGGGGCGGGGGGGGTTGGGGGGGATTTGGGATTTTTTGGGGATTTTTTGGGGATTTTTTTGGGATTTTTTAAGGAATTTTTGGGATTTAAAATTATTTTTTTAGGGATTTTATTTTGATTGTTTGGGGATTTTTTGGAGATTTTTTGGGATTTTTTTGGGAGATTTTTAAAGGAATTTTTGGGATTTTAAATTATTTTTTTAGGGATTTTATTTTGATTTTTGGGGGATTTTTTGGAGATTTTTTAGGATTTTTGGGGGGATTTTTTAAGGAATTATTGGGATTTTAAATTATTTTTTTAGGGATTTTATTTTGATTTTTGGGGGATTTTTTTTTTATTTCTTGGGGGGATTTTTAAAGGAAATTTTTGGATTTTAAATTACTTTTTAGGGATTTTATTTTAATTTTTCGGGATTTTTTGAGATTTTTGGGATTTTTTGGGATTTTTGGGGGATTTTTAAGGAATTATTGGGATTTTAAATTAATTTTAGGGATTTTATTTTGATGTTTTCGGGATTTTTTTGAGATTTTTTTTTTTATTTTTTGGAATATTTTGGAAGATTTTTTAAGGAATTTTTGGGATTTAAAATTATTTTTTTAGGGACTTTAATTTTTCGGGATTTTTTTGAGATTTTTGGGGTTTTTTAAACGAATTTTATAAAATTTTTTTAGGAATGTTATTTAATTTTGGGGATTTTTGGGATTTTTTGGGGGAGATTTTTTGGGGATTTTTGAAGGAATTTTTGGAATTTTAAATTATTTTTTAGGGATTTTGTTTAATTTTTTGGGAATTTTTTATTTTGGGGAAAATTTTTTATTTATTTTATTTTATTGGGATTTTTATTATTAATTTCGGGGAAGATTTGGGAGGATTTTTGGGGGTGATTTTGGGAGGATTTTGGGAATTTTGGGGGATTTTGTGGGGAGATTCTGTGGAGGTTTGGGGGAATTTTGGGGGATTTTGGGGAAATTTTGGGGGAATTTTGGGGGTGATTTTGGGGAGGATTTGGGGTTTTGGGAGGATTTGGGGGAATTTTGGGGAAATTTTTGGGGAGGATTTTGGGGAGGATTTTGGGGAATTTTGAGGATTTTTGTGGGGGGATTTCGTGGAGGTTTGGGAGGATTTGGGGCAATTTTGGGGCAATTTTGGGGATTTTGGGGAAATTTTTGGGGGTGATTTTGGGGAGAATTTTGGGGATTTTTGTGGGGGGTTCTGTGGAGGTTTGGGAGGATTTGGGGGCAATTTTGGGGGATTTTGGGAGGATTTTGGGGAATTTTTCGGGAATTTTTGGGGGAATTTTGGGAATTTTGGGGGAATTTTGGGGGATTTTGGGGTTTGGGCGGTGTCCCCAAAATGTCCCCTGGTGTCTCCTCAGTCTCGGCCCTGGAGGCCGCGCTGGAGGCCGAGAAGGTGAAGGAGCCGCAGGAACCCACAGGTGAGTGTCACCTGTCCCTTGTCACCTGTCCCCTGTCACCTGTCACCAGTGTCACCTGTCCCCTGTCACCTGTCACCTGTGTCACCTGTCACCAGTGTCACCTGTCCCCTGTCACCTGTCACCTGTGTCACCTGTCACCTGTGTCACCTGTGTCACCTGTCCCTTGTCACCTGTCACCTGTCCCAAGTGTCACCTGTCCCCAGTGTCACCTCCCTGTCCCCATTGTCACCTCATTGTCACCTCTCTGTCCCCAGTGTCACCTCCCTGACCTCATTGTCACCTCATTGTCACCTCACTGTCACCTCATTGTCACCTCTCTGTCCCCAGTGTCACCTGTCCCTGGTGTCACCTGTCCCCTGCCAGTGTCACCTCCCTGTACCCATGGTCACCTCCCTGTCCTCATTGTCACCTCATTGTCACCTCATTGTCACCTCCCTGACCCCAGTGTCCCCATTGTCACCTCATTGTCCCCTCTCTGTCCCCAGTGTCACCTCCCTGACCTCATTGTCACCTCATTGTCACCTCATTGTCACCTCATTGTCACCTCACTGTCACCTCCCTGGCCCCAGTGTCCCCATTGTCACCTCATTGTCACCTCTCTGTCCCCAGTGTCACCTGTCCCCGGTGTCACCTGTCCCCTGCCAGTGTCACCTCCCTGTCCCCAGTGTCACCTCCCTGTCGCGTCCCTCTGCCCACTCATTGTCCCCTGTCCCCTCTGCGTGTCACGGTGGCCACTGGGCAGCTCCAGGTGGCCACTGGCCAAATTCTTGTGGCCAAATTCAGCTCCTGGTGGCCACCACGGTGTCCCCAACCCGTCACATGTCCCTGTCCCCTCATTGTCCCCTGTCCCCTCAGTGTCCCCCTGTCCCCTCAGTGTCCGGCTCCTTCCTTCTCTTCATTGTGACCACTCCATGGTGGCCACTGGCCAAATCCTCGTGGCCAAATTCAGGTCTTGGTGGCCACCACATGTCCCCAACCCCTCCCATGTCCCCGTCCCCTCATTGTCCCCCTGTCCCTCAGTGTCCAACCCCTCCTTGCTCAACACTGACCACTCCATGGTGGCCACTGGCCAAATTCTCATGACCAAATTCAGCTCCTGGTGGCCACCACATGTCCCCAAACCCCTCACATCTCCCTGTCCCCTCACTGTCCCCCTGTCCCTCAGTGTCCGGTTCTTCCTTCTCTCCACTGTGACCACTCCATGGTGGCCACTGGCCAAATCCTCGTGGCCAAATTCAGCTCCAGGTGGCCACCACGGTGTCCCCAACCCTCCCATGTCCCTGTCCCCTCACTGTCCCCCTGTCCCTCAGTGTCCAACCCCTTCTTGCTCAACACTGGCCACTCCATGGTGGCCACTGGGCAGCTCCTGGTGGCCAAATTCAGCTCCTGGTGGCCACCACGGTGTCCCCAACCCCTCCCATGTCCCTGTCCCTGCCATGTCCAGCTCCTTCCTTCTCTCCACTGTGGCCACTGGGCAGCTCCTGGTGGCCACTGGGCAGCTCCAGGTGGCCACTGGCCAAATTCTCATGGCCAAATTCAGCTCTTGGTGGCCACCAAATGTCCCCAAACCCCTTCATGTCCTTGTCCCCTCACTGTCCCCCTGTCCCTCAGTGTCCGGCTCCTTCTTGCTCTACACTGTGGCCACTCCATGGTGGCCACTGGCCAAATCCTCGTGGCCAAATTCAGCTCCTGGTGGCCACCACATGTCCCCAACCCCTCCCATGTCCCTGTCCCCTCACTGTCCCCCTGTCCCTGCCATGTCCGGCTCCTTCCTTCCCTACACTGTGGCCACTGCCCAACTCCAGGTGGCCACCACGGTGTCCCCAACCCCTCCCATGTCCTTGTCCCCTCACTGTCCCCGTGTCCCTGCATTTCCCAACCCCTTCCTTCCCTGTGACCGCCTCCACGGGCAGCTCCTGGTGGCCACTGGGCAGCTCCAGGTGGCCACTGGCCAAATCCTGGTGGCCAACTCCAGCTCCTGGTGGCCACCACATGTCCCCAACCCCTCACATGTCCCCGTCCCCTCATTGTCCCCCTGTCCCTCAGTGTCCAACCCCTCCTTGCTCAACACTGACCACTCCATGGTGGCCACTGGGCAGCTCCTGGTGGCTAAATTCAGCTCCTGGTGGCCACTGGCAGTTTTGGGTGGCCACCACGGTGTCCCCAACCCCTCACATCTCCCTGTCCCCTCAGTGTCCGGTTCTTCCTTATCTTCACTGTTGACCACTCCATGGTGGCCAAATTCAGCTCCTGGTGGCCACTGGCCAAATTCTCATGGCCAATTAGCTCCTGGTGGCCACCACGGTGTCCCCAACCACTCCCATGTCCTTGTCCCCTCATTGTCCCTCTGTCCCCTCAGTGTCCAGGTCCTTCCTTCTCTTCACTGTGACCACTCCATGGTGGCCACTGGCCAAATTCTCATGGCCAAGTCTAGCTCCTGGTGGCCACCACTGTGTCCCCAACCTTCCCATGTCCCTGTCCCCTCATTGTCCCCTTGTCCCCTCAGTGTCCAACCCTCCTTGCTCAACACTGGCCACTCCACGGTGGCCACTGGGCAGCTCCTGGTGGCCACTGGCCAAATTGTCATGGCTAAATTAGCTCCTGGTGGCCACCACCGTGTCCCCAACCCCTCACATGTCCTTGTCCCCTCACTGTCCCCGTGTCCCTGCATTTCCCAACCCCTTCCTTTCCCTGTGACCGCTCCACGGGCAGCTCCAGGTGGCCACTGGCCAAATTCTCATGGCCACTCAGCTCCTGGTGGCCACCAAATGTCCCCAAACCCCTTCATGTCCCTGTCCCCTCACTGTCCCCCTGTCCCTGCCATGTCCAGCTCCTTCCTTCTCTCCACTGTGGCCACTGGGGCAGCTCCTGGTGGCCACTGGCCAACTCCAGGTGACCACTGCCCAACTCCAGGTGACCACTGGGCAGTTCCAGGTGACCACTGCCCAACTCCAGGTGGCCACTGCCCAGCTCCAGGTGGCCACCACGGTGTCCCCAACCTCCCATGTCCCTGTCCCCTCACTGTCCCCCTGTCCCTGCCATGTCCGGCTCCTTCCTTCCCTACACTGTGGCCACTGCCCAACTCCAGGTGGCCACTGCCCAACTCCAGGTGGCCACTGGGCAGCTCCAGGTGGCCACTGGGCAGCTCCAGGTGGCCACTGCCCAACTCCAGGTGGCCACTGGGCAGCTCCAGGTGGCCACTGCCCAACTCCAGGTGACCACTGCCCAACTCCAGGTGACCACTGCCCAACTCCAGGTGGCCACTGCCCAACTCCAGGTGACCACCACGAGCCCCTTCCCGACCACCCCCGTGTCCCCTCGCAGGCTCCATCCCCTTCCTGCTGTACAACTAGCACCACTGGCTGCGTGCAGCCCTGGGGCCAGTGGCTCACCGTGGCCGCCTGCGCGCTTCTCCCCTCGCCGGCCCAGCGCTCTAGTAGTTGCCGGGCGGCCTCCTGCGCCACGTGGGCGAGCGGCTCTGCCTGGAGGCCGCCAGCGGAGGCCGCGCTGAGCGCTGGTGCGGCCGCTGCCGTGCCGGGCGGGGCGCTTGCAGCGCTTGGGCGTGGCGGCGAGGGCGCGCTGCTGGCGCTGGCCGGGAGCGCGCTGCACTTCAACTTCGGCCACGAGCGCCAGCGCCGGGTGATGCTGTGCCGGGCCGCTGGCGACTGGAGCCGCTGGCGGGCGCGACGGCGGCGACGAGGACGTGTGCTCGAGGGCGCGTGAGTGTGTTCTCATATAGCCCAGAATAGTCCCAAAATTTGCCCAAAAATTCCTAATTTTTTCCCAATTTTTTCCCAATTTTTTCCCAATTTTTTCCCAATTTTTCCCCAATTTTTCCCAATTTTTTCCCAATTGTTTCCCAATTTACTGCAATTTTTTTCCAGTTTTTCTCTAATTTTTTCCTATTTTTGGACAATTTTTTCCTAATTTTTTCCTATTTTTTCCTAATTTTTTCCTATTTTTCCCCAATTTTTTCCTAATTTTTCCACAATTTTTTCCTGTTTTTTTCACAATTTTTCCCTAATTTTTAACATTTTTTTCCTAATTGTTTCTTAATTTTTTCCTAATTTTTTCACAATTTTTTACGATTTTTTCCCAATTTTTCCCAATTATTTCCTAATTTTTTCACAAATTTTTCACAATTCTTTCCTAATTTTTTCCTAAATTTCTCCCAATTTTTTCCCAATTTTTTCCTAATTGTTTCCCCATTTTCCCCCACTCTTTGCCCATTTTTTGTCCCCCATTTGTCCCGCTGTTCCCATTTCCCGGGCGCTGCTGGCGCTGGCCGGGAGCGCGCTGCACTTCAACTTCGGCCACGAGCGCCAGCGCCGGGTGATGCTGTGCCGGGGCCGCGGCGACTGGAGCCGCTGGCGGGCGCACGGCGGCGACGAGGACGTGTGCTCGAGGGCGCGTGGAGTGTGTTCTCATATAGCCCAGAATAGTCCCAAAATTTGCCCAAAACTTCCTAATTTTTTCCCAATTTTTTCCTAATTTTTTCCCAATTTTTTCCCAATTTTTTCCCAATTTTTTCCCAATTTATTACGATTTTTTTCCCGAATTTTTTCCACTTTTTCCGTTATTTTTTTCCCAACTTTTCCCTAATTTTTTCCTATTTTTTCCTAATTTTTCACATTTTTTCCTAATTTTTCCACAATTTTTTCCTATTTTTTTCACAATTTTTCCCTAATTTTTAACATTTTTTCCCTAATTGTTTCTTAATTTTTTCCTAATTTTATCACATTTTTTTACGATTTTTTCCCAATTTTTCCCAATTATTTCCTAATTTTTTTCACAATTTTTTCCCAATTCTTTCCTAATTTTTTCCTAAATTTCTCCCAATTTTTTCCTAATTTTTTCCTAATTTTTTCCCAATTTTTTCCTAATTGTTTCCCCATTTCCCCCACTCTTTGCCCATTTTTTGTCCCCCATTTGTCCCCGCTGTTCCCATTTCCCGGGCGCTGCTGGCGCTGGCCGGGAGCGCGCTGCACTTCAACTTCGGCCACGAGCGCCAGCGCCGGGTGATGCTGTGCCGGGGCCGCGGCGACTGGAGCCGCTGGCGGGCGCACGGCGGCGACGAGGATGTGTGCTCGAGGGCGCGTGAGTCTGCTCCCGACAGTTCCCAAAAATTTCCTGAATTTTCCCAAAATTTTCCCAAAAATTCCTAATTTTTTCCCAATTTTTTCCCAATTTTTCCCCAATTTTTTCCCAATTTTTTCCCAATTTTTCCCAATTTTTTCCCAATTTTTTCCCAATTTTTTCCCGAATTTTTCCCAATTTTTTCCTAATTTTTCCCAATTTTTAATGATTTTTTCCCCAATTTTTCCAATTTTTTTCCTATTTTTTTCACAATTTTTTCCTAATTTTTTCATATTTTTTTCACAATTTTTTCACAATTTTTCCGAATTATTTCCCAATTATTTTCCAATTATTTTCCATTTTTTTCCAAATTTTTTCACAATTTTTTCACAATTTTTTCACAATTTTTTCCCCATTTGTTACGATTTTTTACCATTTTTCCCAATTATTTCCAATTTTCCCCAGTTTTACCCAATTTTCCCCAATTTTCCAATTTTTTCCCAAAATTTCCCAATTTTTTTCCCAATTTTTCCCCATTTCCCCCAAATTTTCTCCAATTTCCCCCCAAAAATTTCCCAAATTTCCCCCAGTTTTTCCCGAATATTCCTAATTTTTCCCGAAATTTCCCCAAATCTTTGAGATTTTCCCCATTCCCAACCGCAAATTTTTGGGGTTTCCCCAATCCTGACCCCAAATTTTTGGGATTTTTCCCAGATTTCCGCCCCTGCTCCAAGGGTTGGGTTTTTTTCCGGGATTCCTGTTATTTCTTCTCCAACCTCGCCGCTTCCTGGGAGAATTCCCAAATTTTCTGCTCGGCTTTGGGGTCGCAGCTGCTCGAGGTCGATGACGCCGAGGAAAAGGTGAGATCCCAAATCCCAAAAAAATCCCAAAAAAATCCCCAAAAAATCCCCCAAAAAACCCCAAAAAATCCCTAAAAAAATCCCAAAAAAATCCCTAAAAAATCCCCAATTCTCCCAAAATCCCATAAATCTGGAAAAAACATAAATTCCCTAAATGCCATAAATTTCTCCTAAATCCCATAAATCCCGTAAATTCTCCTAAATCCCATAAATCCCGTAAATTCCCCGAAATTCCAGAAATTCCTTAAATCCCATAAATTCCCCAAATCCCACAAATTCCCCAAATCCCAGAAATCCCCTCAAAATCCCATAAATTCCCCAAATCCCAGAAATCCCAGAAATTCCCCCAAATCCCATAAATTCCTTAAATCCCATAAATCCCCAAAATCACATAAATTCCCTCTAAGTCCCAAAAATTCCTAAAATTTCCTCAAATCTCCCAAATCCAATAAATCCCCCAAAAATCGCATAAATCCTGTAAATCCTGGAAATCCCCAAATCCCCCAAATTTCCCCCAAAATCCCAGAAATTCCTGAAATCCCAAAATTCCCCAAATCCCATAAATTCCAAAATTCCCCCAAATTCCCCAAAACTCCCAAAATCCCCGATGGGTCCAGGGGACCTTACTGGTCCATACTGGTTTATACTGGTCCACACTGGTCCATACTGGTCCGTACTTGCCCACACTGATTTATACTGGTCTGTACTGGTCCATACTGGTTTATACTGGTCCACACTTATTTATACTGGTCCATACTAGTCCATACTGGTTTATACTGTTTTATACTGGTGCATATTGGTTTATACTGGTCTGTACCGGTTTATACTGGTTTACACTGGTCCATACTGGTTTATACTGGTCCATACTGGTTTATACTGGTCCATACTGGTTTCCCCCAGCACCACGTGCAGTCCCAGCTCCGTTCCCCGTCCTGGCTCGGGATCCGGGAGCGGGAGGGGAGCTGGACCCGGCGGGACGGGACGGAGCTGACCCCAAATAACAGGTGGGATTTGGGATTTTGGGAATTTGGGATAATTTATGGGATTTTGGGAATTTGGGATAATTTATGGGATTTTTGGGAATTTGGGGTTTTGGGATATTTATGGGTTTTGGGATATTTATGGGATTTTGGGAAAGTTTTTGGGATTTTGGACCCGAAGGGACGGACGGAGCTGACCCCAAATAACAGGTGGGATTTGGGATTTTGGGAATTTGGGATAATTTATGGGATTTTGGGATTTGGGATTTTGGGAATTTGGGATAATTTATGGGATTTTTGGGAATTTGGGGTTTTGGGATATTTATGGGATTTTGGGAAAGTTTTTGGGATTTTGGACCCGGCGGGATGGGGCGGCGCTGACCCCAAATAACAGGTGGGATTTGGGAATTTGGGAATTTGGGATAATTTATGGGATTTTGGGAATTTGGGATTTTGGGGTTTTGGGATATTTATGGGATTTTGGGAAAGTTTTTGGGGTTTTGGACCCACGGGGATGGGACGGCGCTGGCCCCAAATAACAGGTGGGATTTGGGATTTTTGGGAATTTGGGATGATTTATGGGATTTTGGGAATTTGGGGTGTTGGGATTGTTTATGAGTTTTGGGATATTTATGGGATTTTGGGAAAGTTTTGGGATTTTGGACCTGGCGGGGACAGGACGGCGCTGACCCCGAACAGCAAGTGAGATTTGGGATTTTGGGAATTTGGGATAATTTATGGGATTTTGGGATTTTGGGGTTTTGGGATTTTTTATGAGTTTTGGGATATTTATGGGATTTTGGGAAAGTTTTTGGGATTTTGGACCCGGCGGATGGGACGGCGCTGACCCCAAATAACAGGTGGGATTTGGGATTTTGGGAATTTGGGATAATTTATGGGATTTTGGGAATTTGGGGTTTTGGGATATTTATGGGTTTTGGGATATTTATGGGATTTTGGGAATATTTTTGGGATTTTGGACCATGGGGACGGGACGGCGCTGACCCCAAATAACAGGTGGGATTTGGGATTTTGGGAATTTGGGATGATTTATGGGATTTTGAGAATTTGGGGTTTTGGGATATTTATGGGATTTTGGGAAAATTTTTGGGATTTTGGACCCGGCGTGACGGACGGCGCTGGCCCCAAATAACAGGTGGGATTTGGGATTTTGGGAATTTGGGATAATTTATGGGATTTTGGGGTGTTGGGATAATTTATGGGATTTTGGGAATTTGGGATAATTTATGGGATTTTGGGAATTTGGGGTTTTGGGATATTTATGGGATTTTGGGAAAGTTTTGGGGTTTTGGACCTGGCGGGGGACAGGACGGCGCTGGCCCCAAATAGCAGGTGGGATTTGGGATTTTTGGGAATTTGGGATATTTATGGGATTTTGGGGTTTTGGGATATTTATGGGATTTTGGGAAAGTTTTGGGATTTTGGACCCGGCGGACGGACGGGCGCTGGCTCCCAAATAACAGGTGAGATTTGGGATTTTGGGAATTTGGGATAATTTATGGGATTTTGGGAATTTGGGATAATTTATGGGATTTTGGGAATTTGGGATATTTATGGGATTTTGGGAAAGTTTTTGGGATTTTGGACCCATGGGGATGGGGCGTGCTGACCCCAAATAACAGGTGGGATTTGGGATTTTGGGAATTTGGGGTAATTTATGGGATTTTGGGAATTTGCGATAATTTAGGGGATTTTGGGAATTTGGGGTTTTGGGATTGTTTATGGGTTTTGGGATATTTATGGGATTTTGGGATATTTATGGGATTTTGGACCCAGCAGGACGGGGCAGCGCTGACCCCAAATAACAGGTGAGATTTGGGATTTTGGGAATTTGGGATAATTTATGGGATTTTGGGAATTTGGGGTGTTGGGATTGTTTATGAGTTTTGGGATAATTATGGGTTTTGGGATATTTATGTGTTTTGGGATAATTTATGTGTTTTGGGATAGTTTATGGGATTTTTGCGATGATTTTTGGGATACCAATCCCAATTTTTTGGGTTTTTTTTTGGGATCAGTTGGTGGCACCGGGACGAGCCCAACGGGAGATCCCTGGAGAATTGTGCAGCCGTGGGGCTGGACGGGCTCTGGGCCGATTATCCCTGCGGGACCGCCCTGCCCTGGGTGTGCGAGGGACCCCCTGACCCCAAAATCCCCAAAATTCACCCCAAAATCCCAAAATTCACCCCAAAATCCCGGGAATTGGGAAAAAATCACAGTAAATGTGTGCGTGCACTGGGATCAAACTGGGAGGGACTGGGATCATCCTTGTGGTTCTCCCCATGGCTTGGGTGTGTGAGGGACCCCCTGACCCCAAAATCCCCAAATTCACCCCAAAATCCCAAAAATTCACCCCAAAATCCCGGGAACTGGGAAAAAAATCACAATAAATGTGTGTGTGCACTGGGATTGAACTGGGATTGAACTGGGATCAAACTGGGAGGGACTGGGATCATCCCTGCAGGACCGCCCTGCCCTGAGTGTGCGAGGGACCCCCTGATCCCAAAATCCCCAAAATTCACCCCAAAATTCCAGGAATTGGGAA
Source organism: Luscinia luscinia (assembly GCA_034336685.1). Taxonomy (NCBI): domain Eukaryota; kingdom Metazoa; phylum Chordata; class Aves; order Passeriformes; family Muscicapidae; genus Luscinia; species Luscinia luscinia. The sequence goes on along the minus strand of JAKWBO010000062.1, from coordinate 43,332 downwards.
AAAAATCACAATAAATGTGTGTGTGCACTGGGATTGAACTGGGATTGAACTGGGATCAAACTGGGAGGGACTGGGATCATCCCTGCGGGACCGCCCTGCCCTGGGTGTGCGAGGGACCCCCGACCCCAAAATCCCCAAAATTCACCCCAAAATCCCAAAAATTCACCCCAAAATCCCGGGAACTGGGGAAAATATCACAATAAATGTGTGCGTGCACTGGGATCGAACTGGGAGGGACTGGGATCTTCCTTGTGGTTCTCCCCATGCCTCGGGTGTGTGAGGGTCCCCCTGACCCCAAAATTCCAAAAATTCACCCCAAAATCCCGGGAACTGGGGAAAAAAATCACAATAAATGTGTGTGTGCACTGGGATTGAACTGGGATCAAACTGGGAGGGACTGGGATGTTCCCTGTGGTTCTCCCCATGCCTCGGGTGTGTGAGGGTCCCCCTGACCCCAAAATCCCCAAAATTTACCCCAAAATCCCCAAAATTCACCCCAAAATCCTGAGAATTGGGAAAAAAAATCACAATAAATGTGTGTGTTCTCTTCCGGTAACTCTGAGCATCCCAAAAATCCTGAATTTCTCAAATCTTGGATGTCCAAAAAAACCTGGAAGCTCCCTCCCAAAATCCTGAAATTCTCCTTCTCCAAATCCTAAAATTCTTCCTTAAATCCTGGAGGTCCCCAAGTCTTGGAATTCCCAAAATCCCGTAATGTTGGTAGTCCCAAAATCCTGGAATTCCCCTTCCCAAAATCCTGGAATTCCCAAAATACCATAATCCTGGACATCCCAAAATGCTGAAATTCCCCTTCCCAAAATCCTGGAATTCCCTTCCTAAAATCCTGAAATTTCCCCAAATGCTGGAAGTCCCAAAATCCTGGAATTCCCAAAATCCCACAATTCCCCAAAATCCTGAAATTCTCCAAATACCACAATTCCCCAAACCCTGATTTTCCCCAAATCCTGGAATTCCCCAAATCCCAGAATTCCCCAAATCCCTGAATTCCCCAAATCCCTGAATTCCCCAATCCGGTAATTCCCCAATCCTGAATTCCTCAATCCTGGAATTTCCCCAAATCCTGAATTTCCAATCCTGAAATTCCCAAATCCTGGAATTCCCAAATCCTGAATTCCCCAATCCTGGAATTCCCCAATCCTGAATCCCCAAATCCTGTAATTCCCCAAATCCTGAATTTCCAATCCTGAATTCCCAATCCCGGAATTCCCAAATCCCGGAATTCCCAAATCCTGGAATTCCCCAAATCCTAAATTCCCCAAATCCTGAATTCCCCGATCTGGAATTCCCCCAATCCTAAATTCCCCAAATCCTGAATTCCCCAAATCCTGAATTCTCCAATCCTGAATTCCCCAATCCTGGAATTCCCCAAATCCTGGAATTCCCCAAATCCTGAATTTCCAATCCTGACTTCCCAATCCCGGAATTCCCAAATTCTGGAATTGCCCGATCCTGTAATTCCCAAATCCTGAATTCCCCAATCCCGTAATCCCCAATCCCGGAATTCCCCAAATCCTGAATTCCCCAATCCCGTAATCCCCAAATCCTGAATTCCCCGATCCTGAATTCCCCAATCCCGGAATCCCCAATCCTGGAATTCCCGGTCCCTCCCCCGCCCCTGGCTCCGTCCCCAATGTCCGGCCTTGACCTCCGGCCCCGGCCGGACGCTGGCGCCAGCGCCCCGGGATTCCCGGAACTGGGGCCCGAAAATTCCCGAAAAACTCCCGAAAAAAATCCCGAAAAACTCCCGTAAAACTCCCGTAAAACTCCCGAAAAATTCCCGTAAAATTCCCGTAAAATTCCCGAAAAAAATCCCGTAAAATTCCCGAAAAACTCCCGTAAAATTCCCGAAAAACTCCCGAAAAATTCCCGAAAAAATTCCCGAAAAACTGCCGAAAAACTCCCGAAAAAATTCCCGAAAAAATTCCCGAAAAACTCCCGTAAAATTGCCGAAAAACTCCCGAAAAACACTGCCGAAAAACTCCCAAAAAAAAATCCCGAAAAAATTCCCGAAAAACTCCCGTAAAACTCCCGAAAAATTCCCGAAAAACTCCCGTAAAACTCCCGTAAAATTCCCGAAAAACTCCCGAAAAAATCCCGTAAAATTCCCGAAAAACTCCCAAAAACTCCCGAAAAGTCCCAAAAACTCCCCAAAAAACACCCGAAAAATTCCCGAAAGACTCCCGAAAAACTCCCGTAAAACTCCCGTAAAATTCCCGAAAAATTCCCGTAAAACTCCGATAAACTCCCAAAATACTCCCGAAAAATCCGTAAAACTCCCCGTAAAACTCCCGAAAAACTCCCAAAAACTCCCGAAAAACTCCCGTAAAACCCCGTAAAATTCCCGAAAAACTCCCGAAAAAACTCCCGAAAAAAATCCCGAAAAACTCCCGAAAAATTCCCGTAAAACTCCCGTAAAATTCCCGAAAAAAAATCCCGAAAAACTCCCGAAAAACTCCCGAAAAACTCCCGAGAAATTCCCGATAAACTCCCGAAAAAATCCCGAAAAACTCCCAAAAAACTCCCGTAAAACCCCGTAAAATTCCCGAAAACCTCCCGAAAAATTCCCGAAAAACTCCCGAAAAATTCCCGAAAAACTCCCCTAAAATTCCCGAAAAACTCCCGAAAAACTCCCGAAAAAATTCCCAAAAATTCCCGAAAAACTCCCGAAAAACTCCCGTAAAACTCCCGAAAAATTCCCGAAAAACTCCCGAAAAAAATTCCCAAAAAATTCCCGAAAAACTCCCCCGGAGCTCATCCTCATCCTGCTCCTGGTTTATTGTCCCATAAATTATCGGGATCGGGGCTGGGGACACGGGGGGACACGGGGGGGACACGAGGGGACAGCGGGGGGACACCGGGGGGACACGGGGGAACACGGGGGACACAGGGGACACCAGGGGACACGGGGGACAGCGGGGGACACAGGGGGACACGAGGGGGACACGGGGGACACGGGGGACAGCGGGGGAACAGCGGGGGACACGGGGGGACACGAGGGGACACGGGGGACACGGGGGACACGGGGGACACGAGGGGACACGAGGGACACTGGGGGACACGGGGGGACACGAGGGGGACACGGGGGACACGGGGGGACACGGGGGGACACGAGGGGACAGCGGGGGGACAGCGGGGGGACACGAGGGGACAGCGGGGGGACACGAGGGACACGGGGGACACCGGGGGACACGGGGGACACCGGGGGACACGGGGGACACGGGGGGACACGGGGGACACGAGGGGACACGGGGGGACACGGGGGACACGGGGGACACGAGGGGACACGGGGGGACACCGGGGGACACGGGGGACACGAGGGGACACGGGGGACACCGGGGGACACGAGGGGACACGGGGGTCCTTGTCAGCAATAGTCGGAGAAATCCTCGTCCACGTAATTGGCGGGAAACCAACCGACCTGGGGAGGGGGACAGGGGGTCAGGGGACAGGGACAGGGGACATTGGGGAGACGGACAGGGTGGGGACAGCTCCAGAGATGACCTCAGTGTCCCCTCAGTGTCCCCTTAGTGTCCCCTGTGTCCCTGTGTCCTCCCCGTGTCCCCGTGTCCCCCGTGTCCCCCCGTGTCCCCGCTGTCCCTCAGTGTCCCCGTGTCCCCTCAGTGTCCCCTCAGTGTCCCCGTACCCGCCCTCGTAGATCTCCCCGCGCCACCAGCCGGGCTGTCCCCTCAGTGTCCCCGTGTCCTCCCGTGTCCCCGCTGTCCCTCGGTGTCCCCGTGTCCCCTCAGTGTCCCCGTGTCCCCTCAGTGTCCCCGTGTCCCCGTACCCGCCCGTAGATCTCCCCGCGCCACCAGCCGGGCTGTCCCCGCTTGCTCAGCACGCGCCGATGTCCCCCTCCCGCGAGCGACAGCTCCGTCCGGTCCCAGCTGCTGAAGTCGTAGCGCGCCTTGGCCGAGCCGAAGCTGCGGGTGGCGCCTGGGGACACCGGGGTGTCACCGAGTCCGACCCCAAATCTGACCCCAAATCCCAAATCCAATCCCAAATCCATCCCAAATCCGCCCCAAATCCCGCCCCCAAATCCAACCCCAAATCCAACCCCAAATCCGACCCCAGAGCCGAAGCTGCGGGTGGCGCCTGGGGACACCGGGGTGTCACCGAGTCCGACCCCAAATCTGACCCCAAATCCCAAATCCCGCCCCAAATCCGCCCCCAAATCCGACCCCAAATCCCAAATCCACTAAATCCAATCCCAAATTCAACCCCAGAGCCCGAAGCTGCGGGTGGCGCCTGGGGACACCGGGGTGTCACCGAATCCGACCCCAAATCCGCCCCAAATCCGACCCCAAATCCGACCCCAAATCCCAAATCCCAAATCCGCCCCAAATCCGACCCCAAATCCAATCCCAAATCCAACCCCAGAGCCGAAGCTGCGGGTGGCACCCGGGGACACCGGGGTGTCACCGAGTCCGACTCTAAATCCCACCCCAAATCTATCCCAAATCCCAAATCCCACCCCAAATCCGCCCCAAATCTATCCCAAATCCCACCCCAAATCCGACCCCAAATCCCAAATCCACCCCAAATCCTGCCCCAAATCCGACCCCAGAGCCGAAGCTGCGGGTGGCGCCCGGGGACACCGGGGTGTCACCGAGTCCGACCCCTAAATCCCAAATCCCGCCCTAAATCCGACCCCAAATCCCAAATCCGCCCCAAATCCCAAATCCATCCCAAATCCCGCCCCAAATCCAATCCCAAATCCAACCCCAGAGCCGAAGCTGCGGGTGGCGCCTGGGGACACCGGGTGTCACCGAGTCCGACCCAAATCGGACCCCAAATCCCAAATCCGCCCCAAATCCCACCCCAAATCCAACCCCAAATCCCAAATCCCACCCCAAATCCAATCCCAAATTCAACCCCAGAGCCGAAGCTGCTGGTGGCGCCTGGGGACACCGGGGTGTCACCGAATCCGACCCCAAATCTGACCCCAAATCCAACCCTAAATCCCTCCTGTGGCCACCCCACAACCTCCACGACCCCAAATCCTTTTCCAGGGACACCCCACAATCCCCAGAACCCCAAAACCCATTTCAGGGCTGCCCTGTAACCCTCCAGAACCCCAAAATCCTTCCCACGGCCACCTCACAACCCCAAAACCCCAAATCCTTTTCAGGAGCACCCCAAAATCCCAAATTCCCTTTTAGGATCCCTCCACAACCCCCAGAACCCCAAGTTCCCTCTCAGGATCCCCCCACAACCTCCACGACCCCAAATCCTTTTCATGACCACCCCACAACCTCCACAACCCCAAATTCCCTCTCAGGGCTCCCCCACACTCCCGAAGTGACACCAAATCCCCTTCCAGGGTCACCCCAAAACCCCCAAAACCCCACATCCCCTTCCAGAGTCACCCCAAAACCCCCAAAACCCCAAATCCCTTTCCAGGGTGACCCCACGACCCCAAAACGCCAAATCCCTTCCAGGATCACCCCAAAACCCCAGAACCCCAAATCCTTTTTAAGGATTACCCCACAATCCCAAAGTGACCCCAAATTCCCTCTCAGGGTCACCCCAAAACCCCAAATCTCCTTCTAGGATCACCCCAAAACCCCCAAAACCCCAAATCCCCTTTCCAGGGTCACCCCAAAACCCCAAATCCCCTTCTAGGATCACCCCACGACCCCAAAACCCCAAATCCCCCCTCGGGGCCCCCCCAGTCCCGCGGTCCCCGCCCCCACCGGGCTCTCGGGGTCCCCCGCGGGTCTCGGGGTCCCTGTAGGGCACGGCCAGGGTCGTGTCCAGCGCCTTGAAGCAATCCCGCAGCGAGTTCCGCTGGTAGAACTCCACCAGCTCCTGTCGGGACCCCCGAAATTTCACCGGGCACCCCAAAAACGTCACCGGGACCCCAAAAACATCCCAGGGACCTCAAAAAACCATCCCAGGGACCCCAGAAACATCACCGGGACCCCAAAACCATCCCAGGGACCCCAAAACCATCCCAGGGACCCCAAAAAACCATCCCAGGATCCCCAAAAACATCACCGGGACCCCAAAAACGTCACCGGGACCCCAAAAAACCATCCCAGGGACCCCAAAAGCGTCACCGGGACCCCAAAAACATCACCGGGACCCCAAAAACATCACCGGGGTCAGGAACCCCAAAAACATCCCAGGGACCCCAAAAGCGTCACCGGGACCCCAAAAACATCCCAGGGATCCCAAAAACCATCCCAGGGACCCCAAAAACGTCACCGGGCACCTCAAAAACATCACCGGGCACCCCAAAAGCGTCACCGGGGACCCCAAGAATGTCACCGGGACCCCAAAAGCGTCACGGGACCCCAAAAACCATCCCAGGGACCCCAAAACCATCCCAGGGACCCCAAAAACCATCCCAGGATCCCCAAAACATCCCAGGGACCCCAAAAAGCGTCACCGGGGTCAGGGACCCCAAAAACCCCCGAGGGAAATCAGGGACCCTAAAAAACTCTCCCAGGAAGAACAGGGACCCCAAAAATCCATGGGGGTCAGGGACCCCAAAAACCCTCCTGGGAAAGATTTGGAGGGTCCTGGGAGTTCCAGGGTGACCCCAAGAAAAAATTTTGGGGTTCCGGGGTCCAGGGTGACCCCAAGAAAAAATTTCGGGGTTCCTGGCAGGTTTGGGGACATTTGGGGGAGGATTTTGGGGTTTCTGGGATATCTGGGGAAGGATTTTGGGGGTTCCCAGGAGGATTTGGGGAAGGATTTTGGGGTTCCCACGAGTTCTGGGGGATATTTGGGGAAGGATTTTGGGGTTCCCACGAGTTCTGGGGGATATTTGGGAAAATATTTTGGGGTTCCCAAGAGTTCTGGGGGATATTTGGGGAAGGATTTTGGGGTTCCCACGAGTTCTGGGGGGTATTTGGGGAAGGATTTGGGGGTTCCCAGGAGGGGTTGGGGAGGGATTTTGGGGTTCCCACGAGTTCTGGGGGGTATTTGGGGAAGGATTTTGGGGTTCCCAGGAGTTCTGGGGATATTTGGGAAAGGATTTTGGGGTTCCCAGGAGGGGTTTGGAATGGATTTTGGGGTTCCCACCAGTTCTGGGGGATATTTGGGGAAGGATTTTGGGGTTCCCACGAGTTCTGGGGGATATTCGGGGAAGGATTTTGGGGTTCCCACGAGTTCTGGGGATATTCGGGAAGGATTTTGGGGTTCCCACGAGTTCTGGGGGATATTTGGGGAAGGATTTTGGGGTTCCCACGAGTTCTGGGGGATATTTGGGGAGGGATTTTGGGGTTCGGGGTGACCCCAGAGGATTTTGGGGCTCCGAGGTGATTTTGGGGGGCGCCCGCGGGTTTTTGGGGCGCTGCTCTCACCACCAGCCCTTGAGCGCCTTTTTCGGTGACCCAGAAGAGCCCCTCGCTGGCGGCCACCTTGATGTGCTTCACCTGCCCGCGGAACCTGGGCGGAGCCACCCCAAAAAACCGCTGGCGTCACCGGAATCACCCCGGAGTCACCCGGAATCACCCTGAGTCACCCCGAAATAACCGTGAGTCACCCCGAAATGAAATAACCCCGAAAAAACCGCGGGCCACCTTAAAAACCGCGGGGTCACCCGGAGTCACCCGAGTCACCCCGGAATCACCCGGAGTCACCCCGGAATCACCCCGGAGTCACCCCGAAATGAAATAACCCCGAAAAAACCGCGGAGTCACCTCAAAAAACCATGGAGTCACCCCAAAATAACCCCAGAAAAAACCATGGAGTCACCCCAAAATAACCCCGAAATCACCCCAAATAACTTGAAATAACCGCGGAGTCACCCCGAAATAAGCCCGAAATAACCGCGGAGGAGTCACCCCGAAATCACCCGAAATCACTTCGAAATAACCCCTGAGTCACCCCGAAATAACCATAGAGTCACCCCAAAATCACCCCGAAGTCACCCCGAAATCACCCTGAAATAATCGCAGAGTCACCCCAAAATAACCCCGAAATAACCCCCGAAATAACCGCGGAGTCACCCCAAAATAACCCCAAAATCACCTCAGAGTCACTCCGAAATCACCCTGAAATCACCTCAGAGTCACCCCAAAATCACCCCGAAATAACCGCGGAGTCACCCCAAAATAACTGCGGAGTCACCCGAAATAACCCCGAAATAACCGTGGAGGAGTCACCCGAAATAACCCCGAAATCACCCCGGAGTCACCCGAGTGTCCCAAATGTCCCCAAAGTCCCCCCAATATCCCAAATGTCCCCAGTGTCCCCAATCCTCCCAATGTCCCCAATGGACCTAAATGTCCCCAAAGTCTCCAATGTCCCCGCTGTCCCCAACATCCCCAATGTCCCATTGGCCCCACTGTCCCCAATGTCCCCAATGTCCTCAATATCCCAAATTCCCCAGTGTCCCCAATCCCACCAACGTCCCCAATGTCCCCAACACCCCCAGTGTCCCCAATGGACCTAAACGTCCCCAAAATCTCAATGTCCCCAATGTCCCCAATGTCTCCAGTGTCCCCAACATCCCCAACACCCCCAATGTCCCCGTGTCCCCAATGTCCCCCAATGTCCCCGCTGTCCCCTCGCTGTCCCCGTGTCCCTGCAGTCCCCAATCCCTCGCTGTCCCCGTGTCCCCCAATGTCCCCAATGTCCCCGCTGTCCCCGTGTCGCCGCTGTCCCCAATCCCCTCGCTATCCCCGCTGTCCCCTCGGTCCCCGTGTCCCGCTCTCCCTCGCTGCCCCCGTGTCCCCGCAATGTCCCCGTGTCCCGCTGTCCCCCGCTGTCCCCAATCCCCTCGCTGCCCCCGTGTCCCCTCAATGTCCCCGTGTCCCCGCTGTCCCCCGCTGTCCCCGTGTCGCCGCTGCCGCTCACTTGACGCTGATGGCGAAGTCCCCGGGCTCCCGCAGCCGCTGTCGCACCAGGAAGGCGCCGTCGGAGAGCGGGGGGACAGCGCCAGCTCGGCCTCGGCGCTCCAGGGCCCCCCGAACCTCCGCGACAGGGGTGTGACCCCGAAATCCCAACCGGGACCCCGAAAAACGCACCGGGGACCCCAAAAAACTGCACCGGGACCCAAAAACTGCACCGGGATCCCAAAATCCCCTCCTGAGACCCCGAAATCCCAACCCGGGACCCCAAAAACGCACCGGGACCCCAAAAAACTGCACCGGGACCTAGAAACTGCACGGGATCCCAAAAAACTGCACCGGGATCCCAAAATCCCCACCCGGCACCCTAAAAACCGCACCGGGACCCCCAAATACCCACCATCCGCTGCAGGGCCCCCCCGAACCTGCGACAGGGTGTGACCCCGAAATCCCCACCCGGGACCCCAAAAAACGCACCTGGGACCTAAAACTGCACCAGGACCCCAAAAACTGCACCCGGGACCCCAAAATCCCCTCCCCCCGCTCCAGAGCGCCCCCAAACCGTGGGAGGGTTTAGGGGTGGGGGGCAGGGGAGGATTTGAGGGATCCCAGGTGCGAAATTTTGGGGTTCAGGATGCGAATTTTGGGGTTCAGGGAGAGAATTTTGGGGTTCAAGGAAAAATTTGGGGGTTTCAGGTGAGAATTTCGGGGTCCCAGGTGATGAATTTCAGGGTTTCAGGGGAGAATTTGGGGGTTTCAGGGGAGAATTTTGGGGGTTCAGGGTGACAATTTTGGGGTTCAGGGTGAAAATTTTGGGGTTCAGGCTGAAAATTTTGGGGTCCCACCACTGACCATGGATAGACGGAAAGATCCGGCAGCGGCACCTGAGGGAAAAAGGGGGAGACCAAAATTAATGGTGGGGGGGGTCGTCCTAATGAGACCCCCGAGCCCCCCTCCCCAAATTTGGGGGTGTTTTTGGGGGTCCCCAAACTCACGGACACGAAGGGTCTGACGGCGCTGCTGGGGAACCAGCCCAGATCCCCGCTGGCCACGTTCCGGCCCTGGGGGGCGAAATTTGGGGGTCGGGGGTCCCGAGACCCCGAGGGTGGGGAGACCCTCAGGGGTCCCCCGAGACCCCCAAGACCTGGGGAGTCTCTCCGGTTATTGGGGTGCCCCCAAAAATTGGGGGAGGATCCCGGGGGTCTCCCCTGGTTTTTGGGGTACCCCAGGAATTTGGGGTGGATCCTGGGGGGGTCTCTTGTGACCATGGGGGCGTCTCCCCCAGACCCAATTGCCCACCGCGGGGGGCCCAAACCCACCCTGAGGGTCCCCAGCCCCATTTTCGGGGTCCCACCCCATTTCCGGGGTCCCACCCCCATTTCCGGGGTGCCACCCCATTTCCGGGGTGCCACTTCCATTTTCGGGGTCCCACCCCCATTTCCGGGGTCCTACCCCCGTTTCTGGGGTCCCACCCCCATTTCTGGGGTCCCACCCCCATTTTCGGGGTCCCACCCCATTTCTGGGGTCCCACCCCATTTTCGGGGTCCCACCCCATTTCGAGGGTCCCGCCCCCATTTCTGGGGTCCCGCCCCCATTTCTAAGTCCCACCCCCATTTTCGGGGTCCCACCCCATTTCTGGGGTCCCACCCCATTTTCGGGGTCCCACCCCCATTTCCGGGGTCCCACCCCTATTTCCGGGGTCCCACCCCCATTTCGGGGTCCCCCACCCCGTGTCCCCCCCCAGTGTCCCCCACCTGCCACCAGAGCTCCTCGGCCTCGGCCATTGTCACCTCGATGACGTCACCGGGCTGAGGCGCTGGGGGCCCCAGAGACCCCGGGCGGGGGGCACCCCACTGTAGGGCTGGGTGCTCTCCATTTTGGGGAGTCCTGGCAGGGGGGGAACCCCGAGTGAGAACCCCAAAAATGGATGGGGGGTTAAAAACCCCAAAAATGGATTGGGAGGGGTGAAACCCCCAAAAATGGATTTGGGGGGGGTCAAACCCCCCAAAAATGGATTGGGGGGGTTAAAAACCACCCCGAGAACCCCAAAAATGGATTTGAGGGGATCAAACCCCCCAAAAATGGATTGGGGGGGTTAAAAACCACCCCGGGAACCCCAAAAATGGATTTGAGGGGATCAAACCCCCCAAAAATGGATTGGGGGTAAAAACCACCCCGGGAACCCCAAAAATGGATTTGAGGGGGTCAAACCCCCAAAATGGATTGGGGGGTGTAAAAATCCTCCTAGGAGCCTCAAAAATGCATTGAAGGAGTTAAACCCCCCCCCAAAAATGGACTGGGGGAGGTCGAAAACCCCAAAATTGATTAGAGGGTCAAAATTCCCCCTGGGAACCCCAAAATTGGATTGGAGGAGTCAAAAATCCCCCTGGGAACCCCAAAAAATTGATTGGGGGGTTTAAAAATCCCTCTGGGAACCCCAGAATTGGGTTAGTGGGGGGTCAAAAACTCCCTGGGAACCCCAAAACTTTACTGGGGAGTTTAAGACCACCCCGGAAACCCCAAAAATGGATTGGGGGAGTGAAAAACCTCCACAGGAATCCCAAAAATGGATTGGGGGAGGTCAAAATCCCCCAAGAATGGGTTTGGGTGGGTTAAAAACCACCTCGGGAATCCCAGAAATGGATTTGGGGTGAAAAATCCCTCTGGGAACCCCAAAACTGGATTGGGGGGGGGGTTAAAAGCCCCCTGAGACACCCCAAAATTAATTGGGGGTGAAAAATTCCCCTGGAGACCCCAAAAATAAACTGGGGAGGAGTCAAAACCCCCCAGATTTTAACTGTGGGGTCGGACCCTTCCAAAAGACCCCCCAAAATCTGTCCTGGAGGGGTCGGGATCCCCCAAAATCCCCTCAAAATCTGTCCTGGGGGTGTCGGGACCCCCCAAATTCCTCACCCAGTTTCTTCTCGGGTCCCGGTCGCTGCGATTTGTTCTGGGGGGAAACGAGAGTTGGGGGGGATTTGGGGGGGTCTGGAACCCCCCAGAGACCCCCGGGGAACCCCCCAGAGACCCCCGGGGTCCCCCCAAGGGATCCCCCCAAAAAAACCCGGGAATTTCGGAGCGGTTTTCCCAAATTTTGGTACCTTGCGGGCGCCAGAGCCGGGATCTGGGGGGAGGAAAAGCTCGTTAGTGAGGGATAATTAGTGCTGGTCTTAATTAGTGATGAGGTTATTAGATACTGGATTAGTTAATGAAAGGGTAACCAGCCTACCCCTTAATTAATGATGGAGTAATTAGTGACTGCGGTAATAATGGGGTAATAATGCCATCATTAAAGGCATCCCACAATGCCTAGTGGTGTCGGCCATCTTGTATCCCACAATGCCTAGTGGTGTCGGCCATCTTGTATCCCACAATGCCCTGCTGTGTCGGCCATCTTGTACGTCATAATGCCCTGCTGTGTCGGCCATCTTGTATCCCACAATGCCTTCCTGTGTCGGCCATCTTGTATCCCACAATGCCTTGCTGTGTCGGCCATCTTGTATCCCACAATGCCTAGTGATGTCGGCCATCTTATATCCCACAACGCCTTGCTGTGTCTGCCATCTTGTATCCCACAATGCCCTGCTGTGTCGGCCATCTTGTATCCCATAATCCGGAGTGTCGGCCATCTTGTATGTCATAATGCCCTGCTGTGTTGGCCATCTTGTATCCCACAATGCCCCACCCTCCCTATAACTCTCCTGCCCCCATCCTCTATTTCCCTCCTCCCCAAATCCCTCCCCAATCCCATGATTCCCCTCCCCAATCCCACCATGTCCCTCCCCACTCCCATAATTCCCTTTCCCAATCCCATCATGCCCCTCCCCAATCCCATCATGCCCCTCCCCAATCCCAGCATGCCCCTCACCGCCTCCGGCCTTCCGCGAGTGCCCACCCTGCCCAGGCACTCCTTGTGGGGCGGGGGGCGGCAGCGGCTGCAGCGATAGCCCTGGTAGAAAGGTGCCCCTGGGGACACGAGGGGGACCACGGGGGACAAACGGGGGACACGGTCACTGGGGACACCGCCAGCCATGCCCCAGCCCACCGGAGACTGACCAGCACTGGCCAGTCTGTGATTGGCCTGAGACTGACCAGCACTGACCAGTCCATGATTGGCCTGAGACTGACCTGTCCAGGAATGACCTGAGCCCACCCAGGACTGACCAGTCCATGATTGGCCAGGACTGACCAGGACTGACCAGCCCATAACTGACCTGAGACTGACCAGTCTGTGATTGACCTGAGACTGACCAGGACTGACCAGCCCATAACTGACCTGAGACTGACCATGACTGACCAGTCCATGATTAGTGTGAGACTGACCAGTCCAGGACTGACCTGAGCCCACCCAGGACTGACCAGTCCATGATTGACCAGGACTGACCAGGACTGACCAGCACTGACCAGTCCATGATTGGCCTGAGACTGACCTGTCCAGGAATGACCTGAGCCCACCCAAGACTGACCAGTCCATGATTGACCAGGACTGACCAGGACTGACCAGTCCATAACTGACCTGAGACTGACCATGACTGACCAGTCCATGATTGGTGTGAGACTGACCAATCCAGGAATGACCTGAACCTGTCCAGGACTGACCTGAGCCCACCCAGGACTGACCAGTCCATGACTGACCAGGACTGACCAGGACTGACCAGGACTGACCAGGACTGACCAGTCCGTGCTGGACCTGAGACTGACCAGTCCCTGATTGACCTGAGACTGACCAGAACTGACCAGTGCATGACCCACCCAGGTTGGCCACCACAGCCCTTGACCCACCTTGACCCCTTGACCTCCACCCACCCTTGCCCCACCTTGGGGCCACTCAGACCTTGACCCCCAAGAACTCCTTGACCCCCAACCCTTGACCACCCTCCACCTTGACCTTGACCTTCCCATGACCCCACCACCACCAACGTCCACCTTGACCCCCCTTGACCTCCCCAGGACAATTTTTGGGGTCCTACCTCAGCAACATCTGGCAGGCCTTGCAGGACGTGGTGTCCTCGAAGGAGAACATCTGGAAGTCGTGTCCGTCCGCCAGCGCGTGCTCGGGGAAGATGTTGGACCTGTGAGAACACCTGGCTCAGGCGGGGACAGGTGTGGCACACCTGGGGACAGGTGTGACCCCGCCAGGGAGTGGGGACAGCGCCACCTACAGGGCCATCTCGAACTGCTCCAGCCACTTCTTCTTCAGCTCGCGCGTCTTGAAGAAGAGCTCGTAGTCCTGCAGCCCGGCCGCGTGCAGCAGCACGAAGGTGTGGGACCACTGCGGGTGGGGAGGGGTCAGCCACGCCCCACCCCAAAAACGGGGGGGTTTGGGGGGGGGCAACAAGAGGTCAGGATCTGGGAATTCACCAGGGAATGGGGTTTGGGGTTTATGAGGAATGGGGTTTTGGCATTCACCAGGAATGGGGTTTTGGGGTTTATCAGGCAATGGGGTTTTGGGGTTTATCAGGAACAGGATTTTGGGGTTTATCAGGAATGGGGTTTTGGGGTTCACCGGGAATGGGGTTTAGGATTCACCAGGGAATGAGGTTTTGGGGTTTATGAGGATTGGGGTTTTGGGGTTTATCAGGAATGGGTTTTGGGGTTTATGAGGAATGGGGTTTTGGGGTTCACCAGGGAATGGAGTTTGGGGTTTATGAGGGAATGGGGTTTTGGGGTTCACCAGGAAATGGGGTTTGGGGTTCATGAGGGAATGGAGTTTGGGGTTTATGAGGGGAATGGGGTTTGGGGTTCACCAGGAATGGGGTTTTGGGGTTTACCAGGGAATGGGGTTTGGGGTTTATGAGGGAATGGGGTTTTGGGGTTTATCAGGGAATGGGGTTTTGGGGTTTATGAGGAATGAGGTTTTGGGGTTCACCAGGGAATGGGGTTTGGGGTTTATGAGGGATTGGGGTTTTGGGGTTCACCAGGAATAGGGTTTTGGGGTTCATCAGGGAATGGGGTTTGGGGGTTTATGAGGGAATGGGGTTTGGGGTTCACCAGGGAATGGGGTTTTGGGGTTCACCAGGGAATGGGGTTTGGGGTTTATGAGGGAATGGGGTTTTGGGGTTCACCAGGGAATGGGGTTTTGGGGTTCACCAGGGAATGGGGTTTGGGGTTTATCAGGGAATGGGGTTTGGGGTTTATGAGGGAATGGGTTTTGGGGTTTATGAGGGAATGGAGTTTTGGGGTTCACCAGGGAATGGGGTTTTGGGGTTTATGAGGGAATGGGGTTTTGGGGTTTACCAGGGAACAGGGTTTTGGGGTTCACCAGGAATGAGGTTTGGGGTTTATCAGAGAATGGGGTTTTGGGGTTTATCAGGGAATGGGGTTTGGGGTTCACCAGGGAATGAGGTTTGGGGGTTTATGAGGGAATGGGGTTTGGGGTTTATGAGGAATGGAGTTTTGGGGTTCACCAGGGAATGGGGTTTGGGGTTTATCAGGGAATGGGGTTTGGGGTTTATCAGGGAACAGGATTTTGGGGTTTATGAGGGAATGGGGTTTTGGGGTTTATCAGGGAATGGGGTTTGGGGTTCACCAGGGAATGGGGTTTTGGGGGTTTATGAGGGATTGGGGTTTGGGGTTCACCAGGGAATGGGGTTTGGGGGTTTATGAGGATTGAGGTTTGGGGTTCATCAGGGATTGGAGTTTTGGGGCCCAGCAGGGATCAGGACCCTGGGATGTATCAGCGATCAGGATTTTGGGGTTTAGTGGGACACAAGAATGGGATGGACATGTCCTGGTGTCCCCGTGTCCCCACATCCCGCAGTGTCCCCACATCCCCTTGGTGTCCCCGTGTCCCTGTGGTGTCCCCATGTCCCCATGTCCCCACGATGTCCCCATGTCCCCGTTATGTCCCCACATCCCCGCCGGTGTCCCCACATCCCCGCGGTGTCCCCGTGTCCCCGTGGGTGTCCCCATGTCCCCATGTCCCCACGATGTCCCCATATCCCTACGGTGTCCCCACATCCCTGCAGTGTCCCCATGTCCCTGTGTCTCCATGTCCCCATGATGTCCCCATGTCCCCACATCCCTGCAGTGTCCCCATATCCCCACGGTGTCCCGATATCCCACAGCGTCCCCATGTCCCCACTGTGTCCCCATGTCCCCGTGTCCCCGTGGTGTCCCCACATCCCTGCAGTGTCCCCACGGTGTCCCGCAGTGTCCCCACATCCCGCGGTGTCCCCACATCCCTGCAGTGTCCCCATGGTGTCCCCACAGTGTCCCCACGTCCCGCAGTGTCCCCACATCCCCGCGAGTGTCCCCACGTCCCGCGGTGTCCCCATGTCCCCGTGTCCCCGTGGTGTCCCCACATCCCTGCAGTGTCCCCATGGTGTCCCCACAGTGTCCCCACATCCCCGCAGTGTCCCCATATCCCCACAGTGTCCCCACATCCCCGTGGTGTCCCCACATCCCTGCAGTGTCCCCATGGTGTCCCCACAGTGTCCCCACATCCCGCAGTGTCCCCATATCCCCACAGTGTCCCCACATCCCGTGGTGTCCCCACATCCCCACAGTGTCCCCATGGTGTCCCCACAGTGTCCCCACATCCCGCGAGTGTCCCCACATCCCTGCAGTGTCCCCACATCCCCACAGTGTCCCCACGTCCCCGCGGTGTCCCCATGTCCCCATGTCCCACGATGTCCCCACAGTGTCCCCATGTCCCCACGGTGTCCCGCAGTGTCCCCACGTCCCCGATGTCCCCAGCACCTTCTTGCCGTCGCGGGGCCCGGGCGCTCGCCGTCAGCGCAGCTGGTGGCTCTGCAGCTCCACCACGTCCTTGGTCTCGTAGGAGGTCGCCCGCGGCGCTTTGCAGATGATCAGCGCCTTGTCCAGCAGGAAGCCGTACCTGGGGACAGGGACACGGGTGGCACCGCGTCCCCCGGAGCCACCGCTGGGCTGTCCCCGTGACAGCGCTGTCCCCTTGGCGTCCCTCGTTCCCCACGCTTGTGTGGTCAGGGGTGTGCCCGTGGTGTCCCCAAGGTGTCCCCATGGTGTCCCCGTGGTGTCCCTGTGGTGTCCCCAGGTCCCCATGATGTCCTCATGGTGTCCCCAAGGTGTCCTCATGGTGTCCTCATGGTGTCCCCATGGTGTCCTCATGGTGTCCCTGAGGTGTCTCCATGTCCCTGTGGTGTCCCCAAGGGTGTCCCTGAGCTGTCCCCAAGGTGTCCCCATTGTGTCCTCATGGTGTCCCTGAGGTGTCTCCATGTCCCTGTGGTGTCCCCAAGGGTGTGCCCGTGGTGTCCCCAAGGGTGTCCCCATGGTGTCCCCAAGGGTGTCCCCATAGTGTCCTCATGGTGTCCCTGTGGTGTCCCCAAGGGTGTCCCTGAGCTGTCCCCATGTCCCCATGCTGTCCCTGAGGTGGCCCTGAGGTGTCCCCATGTCCTCGTGGTGTCACTGTGGTGTCCCTATGGTGTCCCTGAGATGTCCCCAGGTGTTCCTCTGTCCTTGAGGTGTCCTTGTGGTGTCCCCCAGGTGTCACCGGGTGTCCCCATGTCCCTAGGGTGTCTTTGCGGTGTCCCAGCTGTCCCCAGGTGTCCCCGAGGTGTCCCTGAGGTGTCCCTGAGATGTCCCCAAGGTGTCTCATGGTGTCCCCATGTCCCTGTGGTGTCCCCAAGGGTGTCCTCATGGTGTCCCCAAGGTGTCCCCATGGTGTCCTCATGGTGTCCCTGAGGTGTCCCCATGTCCCTGTGGTGTCCCCAAGGGTGTCCCTGAGGTGTCCCCATGTCCCCATGCTGTCCCTGAGGTGGCCCTGAGGTGTCCCCATGTCCTCGTGGTGTCACTGTGGTGTCCCCTATGGTGTCCCTGAGATGTCCCCAGGTGTTCCTCTGTCCTTGAGGTGTCCTTGTGGTGTCACCAGGTGTCACCGGGTGTCCCCGAGGTGTCCCTGAGGTGTCTCCCAGGTGTCCCCCAGCTGTCCCCAGGTGTCCCTGGCCCACCTGTCCACCTTGGAGGCGCCTCTCGGTGCTGGAGACCTTCAGCTCCCCGTCGATCTTGGGGCGCCCGAACTGCGCCAGGGACTGAGGCTGGAGCGGGAGGGACGTACGGGGAAATGGGAAATGGGAAATGGGAATGGGAAATGGGAAATGGGAAATGGGAATGGGAAATGAGAATGGGGATGGGGATGGGGAATGGGAAATGGGAAATGGGAAATGGGAAATGGGAATGGGAATGGGAAATGGGAAATGGGAAATGGGAATGGGAATGGGAATGGGAATGGGAATGGGAATGGGAATGGGAATGGGGAATGGGAAATGGGAATGGGAATGGGAATGGGAAATGGGAAATGGGAAATGGGGGAATGGGAATGGGGAATGGGAAATGGGAATGGGAAATGGGGAATGGGAATGGGGAATGGGAAATGGGAATGGGAATGGGAATGGGAATGGGAAATGGGAAATGGGGATGGGAATGGGAAATGGGAATGGGAATGGGAAATGGGGAATGGGAATGGGAATGGGAAATGGGAAATGGGAATGGGAAATGGGAAATGGGAAATGGGAAATGGGAATGGGAATGGGAATGGGAAATGGGAATGGGAAATGGGAAATGGGAATGGGAATGGGAATGGGAAATGGGAATGGGAATGGGAATGGGAATGGGAATGGGAATGGGAAATGGGAATGGGAAAAGGGAATGGGAAAAGGGAATGGGAAAGGGAATGGGAAATGGGAAATGGGAAATGGGAATGGGAAATGGGAAATGGGAAATGGGAATGGGAATGGGAATGGGAATGGGAATGGGAAATGGGGATGGGAAATGGGAAATGGGAAATGGGAAATGGGGAAAGGAAATGGGAAATGGGAAATGGGAAATGGGAAATGGGAATGGGAATGGGAATGGGAATGGGAATGGGAAATGGGGAATGGGAATGGGAAATGGGAATGGGAAATGGGAAATGCGAAATGGGAAATGGGAAATGGGAAATGGGGAATGGGAATGGGAAATGGGAATGGGAAATGGGAAATGGGAAATGGGAATGGGAAATGGGGATGGGAAATGGGAATGGGGAAATGGGGAATGGGAAATGGGAAATGGGAATGGGAATGGGAAATGGGAAATGCGAAATGGGAAATGGGAAATGGGAAATGGGGAATGGGAATGGGAAATGGGAATGGGAAATGGGAAATGGGAAATGGGAATGGAAATGGGAAATGGGAATGGGAATGGGAATGGGAAAGGGAAATGGGAAATGGGAATGGGAATGGGAAATGGGGATGGGAAATGGGAAATGGAAATGGGAAATGGGGAATGGGGAATGGGAATGGGGAATGGGGAATGTGAAATGGGAATGGGAATGGGAAATGGGAATGGGAATGGGAATGGGAATGGGAAATGGGAATGGGAAATGGGAAATGGAAATGGGAAATGGGAAATGGGAAATGGGAATGGGAAATGGGAAATGGAAATGGGAAATGGGAATGGGAAATGGGAATGGGAAATGGGAAATGGGAATGGGAATGGGAATGGGAAATGGGAATGGGAAATGGGAAATGGGAAATGGGAATGGGAAATGGGAATGGGAAATGGGAATGGGAAATGGGAAATGGGAAATGGGAAATGGGAAATGGGGAAAGGAAATGGGAATGGGGAAAGGGGAAATGGAAATGGGAATGGGAAATGGGGAATGGGAATGGGAAATGGGAAATGGAAATGGGAATGGGAAATGGGAAATGGGAAATGGGAAATGGGAAATGGGAAATGGAAATGGGAAATGGGAATGGGAAATGGGAATGGGAAATGGGAAATGGGAATGGGAATGGGAAATGGGAAATGGGAAATGGGAAATGGGAAATGGGAAATGGGAATGGGAAATGGGAATGGGAAATGGAAATGGGAATGGGAATGGGAAATGGGAAATGGGAAATGGGAATGGGAAATGGGAAATGGGAATGGGAAATGGGAATGGGAAATGGAAATGGGAATGGGAATGGGAATGGGAAATGGGAAATGGGAATGGGAATGGGAAATGGGAATGGGAAATGGGAAATGGGAAATGGGAAATGGAAATGGGAAATGGGAATGGGAAATGGAAATGGGAAATGGGAATGGGAAATGGGAAATGGGAATGGGAATGGGAAATGGGAAATGGGAAATGGGAAATGGGAAATGGGAATGGGAAATGGAAATGGGAATGGGAATGGGAATGGGAAATGGGAAATGGGAAAGGGAAATGGGAAATGGAAATGGGAAATGGGAATGGGAAATGGGAATGGGAAATGGGAAATGGGAATGGGAATGGGAATGGGAAATGGGAAATGGGAAATGGGAAATGGGAAATGGAAATGGGAAATGGGAATGGGAAATGGGAATGGGAAATGGGAATGGGAAATGGGAATGGGAAATGGGAATGGGAATGGGAATGGGAATGGGGAATGGAAATGGGAAATGGGAAATGGGAAATGGGAAATGGGAATGGGAAATGGGAATGGGAAATGGGAAATGGGAATGGGAATGGGAAATGGGAAATGGGAAATGGGAAATGGGAAATGGGAATGGGAAATGGGAATGGGAAATGGGAATGGGAATGGGAATGGGAATGGGAAATGGGAAATGGGAAATGGGAAATGGGAAATGGGAAATGGGAATGGGAAATGGGAATGGGAAATGGAAATGGGAATGGGAATGGGAATGGGAAATGGGAATGGGAATGGGAAATGGGAAATGGGAATGGGAAATGGGAAATGGGAATGGGAAATGGGAATGGGAATGGGAAATGGGAATGGGAAATGGGAAATGGGAATGGGAATGGGAAATGGGAATGGGAAATGGGAATGGGAAATGGAAATGGGAATGGGAATGGGAATGGGAATGGGAAATGGAAATGGGGAATGGGAAATGGGAAATGGGAAATGGAAATGGGAAATGGGAATGGGAAATGGGAAATGGGAATGGGAATGGGAAATGGACATCAAGAGAATTTGGGGAATTTGGGGGTCCCGGGGTGGAAATTGGGGTCCCGGGGTGAATTTGCAGTCCGGGGTCGAATTTGGGGGGTCCCGGGGTGGAATTTGTGGGTTTTGGGGTGGAAACTGTGGCTTCCGGCGTAGAATTTGGGGTCCCGGGGGTGGAATTTGGGGGTCCGGGGTGGAATTTGTGGATTTTGGGGTGAATTTGGGGGTCCCGGGGTGGAATTTGGGGGTCCCGGGGTCCCCACCATGTTGTGCAGGCACAGCTGGATGCTCGTGAGCTGCTTCAGGGTCTCGTTGTCCCGTTTGACCTCGTTCACGCACTGCGCCCAGGTCCTGGGGGCTCCAGTCAGAGACCCCCAAAAAACCCCAAAATCCTCCCCGGCACCCCCAAATTCCCTGGGAACCTTCAACTCCCCTGCAATCCCTAAATCTTGCCCTGGAAACCCCAAAACCTCTCGGGAACCCCAAAAAAATCCCACCAGGAGCCCCAAAATTCCCTCAGGAACCCCCAAAACCTCTCGGGAACCCCAAAAAATCTCACCAGGAGCCCCAAAATTCCCTCAGGAACCCCCAAAACTTCTCAGAAATTCCCCAAAAAATCCCACCAGGAGCCCCAAAAATTCCCTCAGGAACCCCCAAAACTTCTCAGAAATCCCCCCAAAAAAATCCCACCAGGAGCCCCAAAATTCCCTCAGGAACCCCCAAAACCTCTCGGGATCCCCCAAAAAATCCCTCCAGGAGCCCCAAAAATTCCCTCAGGAACCCCCAAAACTTCTCAGAAATCCCCCAAAAAAATCTCACCAGGAGCCCCAAAAATTCCCCCAGGAACCCCCAAAACTTCTCAGAAATCCCCCAAAAATCTCACCAGGAACCCCAAAAATTCCCTCAGGAACCCCCAAAACCTCTCGGGAACCCCCCAAAAAAATCCCACCAGGAGCCCCAAAAATTCCCTCAGGAACCCCCAAAAATTCTCAGAAATCCCCCAAAAAATCTCACCAGGAGCCCCAAAAATTCCCCAGGAACCCCCAAAACTTCTCAGAAATCCCCCGAGAACCCCCAAAAATCCCCCCAGGACCCCCAATTCTCCCAAAATCCCCCCAAAATTTCTCAAGGACCCCCAAATTCCCTCCAAATCCCTCCCCAAATCCCCCAGGAACCCCCAAATTTACCGGAAATCCCCCCAAAATTTCTCCAGGACTCCCCCAAATCCCCCAGGAACCTCCAAATTCCCCCCAAATTTCTCCAGGGCCCCCAAAATCCACCCCCCCCCAAATACCCCCTAAATGCCCCCAAGAACACCCCAAAATCCGCCCAGGACCCCTAAATTCCCCCCAGAATTCCCCCCAAAATCCCCTCAGGACCCCCAAATTTCCCCCAAATTTCCCTCAAGATCTTCCCAGGACACCCCAAAATCTCCCCAGGACCCCCCAAAATCCCCTCAGGACCCCCAAATTTCCCCAAATCTCCCTCAAGATCTTCCCAGGACCCCCAAAATTCCCCCAGGACCTCCCAAAATCTCCCCAGGACCCCCAAAATCCCCCCAGGACCCCCAAAATCCCCTCAGGACCCCCAAATTTCCCCAAATCTCTCTCAAGATCTTCCCAGGACCCCCAAAATCTCCCCAGGACCCCCAAAAATCCCCCCAGGGCCCCCCAAAAATCCCCCCAGGACCCCCAAATTTCCCCAAATCTCCCTCAAGATCTTCCCAGGACACCCCAAAATCCCCCAGGACCCCCCAAAATCCCCTCAGGACCCCCAAATTTCCCCAAATCTCCCTCAAGATCTTCCCAGGACCCCCAAAATCTCCCCAGGACCCCCCAAAATCCCCCCAGAATTCCCCCCAAAATCCCCCCAGGGCCCCCAAAATCCCCCAGGACCCCCAAATTTCCCCAAATCTCCCTCAAGAGCTTCCCAGGACCCCCAAAATCCCCCAGGACCCCCCAAAATCTCCCCAGGACCCCCAAATCCCCCCAGGACCCCCCAAAACCCCCCGAATCCCCCCCAGCCCCACCCTCATGGCGTCCAGCGCCCCCGCAGGCGCTCCCGCTCGGCCGAGCGTCCGGGGTCAACTTCACCAGCTCCTGGGGAGGGCAAGGTGAGCCCAGGTGAGTCCAGGTGTGTCCCAGGTGAGCACAGGTGTGCCCCAGGTGTGTTCCAGGTGTGCCCCAGGTGTGTCCCAGGTGAGTCCAGGTGAGTCCAGGTGAGTCCAGGTGTGCCCAGGTGTGTCCCAGGTGTGCCCCAGGTGAGCCCCAGGTGTGCTCCAGGTGTGCCCCAGGTGTGCTCCAGGTGTGCCCCAGATGTGTCCCATGTGAGCCCAGGTGAGTCCAGGTGTGTCCCAGGTGTGCTCAGGTGTGTCCCTCTCCTCCAGATGTGTCCAGGTGTGTCCCTCCATTCCCAGGTGTGCCCCAGGTGTGCCCAGGTGGGCCCAGGTGTGTCCCTCCATTCCCAGGTGTGCCCCAGGTGAGTACAGGTGTGTCCCAGGTGTGTCCAGGTGTGCCCCAGGTGTGCCCCAGGTGTGCTCAGGTGTGCCCCAGGTGGGCCCAGGTGTGCCCCAGGTGTGCCCCAGGTGTGCCCCAGATGTTCCCAGGTGAGCCCAGGTGTGCCCAGGTGTGTCCCAGGTGTGTCCCAGGTGTGCCCCAGGTGTGCCCCAGATGTTCCCAGGTGAGCCCAGGTGTGCCCAGGTGTGTCCCAGGTGTGTCCCAGGTGTGTCCCAGGTGTGTCCCTCTCCCCCCAGGTGTGCCCAGGTGTGTCCCAGGTGTGCCCCTCCATTCCCAGGTGTGCCCAGGTGTGCTCAGGTGTGTCCCTGTCCCCCAGGTGTGCCCAGGTGTGTTTCTCTCCCCCCAGGTGTTCCCAGATGTGCCCAGGTGTGTCCCAGGTGTGTCCAGGTGTGCCCCAGGTGTGCCCAGGTGTGTCCCTCTCCCCCCAGGTGTGCCCAGGTGTGCCCCAGGTGAGCCCAGGTGTGCCCCAGGTGTGTCCCTGTCCCCCCAGGTGTGCCCAGGTGTGTTTCTCTCCCCCCAGGTGTGCCCAGGTGTTCCCAGGCTTACCTGGAGCAGCAGGTGATATTTCAGCACCCTCTGCATGGGCACCATCAGCAGGTCCCGCAGCGAGAAGCGCCCGTTGTTGGCGCCGCAGGGAGCACTCCTGGGGGTCAGCCGGGGGTCACGGGGGTCACGAAGTCACAGGGGGTCATTTGGGGCCAGTTTGGGGTCACTTTGAGGTCACTTGGGTCAATTTTGGAGTCATTTGGGGTCACCGGGGTCATTTCGGTCACTGAGACCAGTGAGGGGTCACTGGGGTCAGTGAAAGGTCACTGGGGTAACTCTGGGGTCATCGGGGTCATTTGGGGCCAGTTTGGGGTCAGTTTGAGGTCATTTGGGTCACTGAGGTCAGTGAGGGGTCACTGGGGTCTTCGGGGTCATTGGGGTAATTTTGGGCCATTTGGGTCATTTTTGGGGTCATCTGGGGTCACTGAGGTCAGTGAGGGGTCACTGGGGTCACTCTGGAGTCACTCTGGGGTCATCGGGGTCATTTGGGGTCACTTTGGGGTCATTTTGTGGTCATTTTGGGGTCACTTTGGGGTCATTTTTGGGGTCGTTTGGGGTGATTTGGGGGTCATTTTGGCGTCAACAGGGTCATTTGGGTCACTGGGGTCAGTGAGGGGTCACTGGGGTCACTCTGGGGTCACTCTGGGGTCATCGGGGTCATTTTTGGGGCCAGTTTGGGGTCAGTTTGAGGTCATTTGGGTCACTGAGGTCAGTGAGGGGTCACTGGGGTCACTCTGGGGTCATCGGGGTCATTTTTGGGGTCATCTGGGGTCACTGAGGTCAGTGAGGGTCACTGGGGTCACTCTGGGGTCACTCTGGGGTCACTCTGGGGTCACTCTGGGGTCATCGGGGTCATTTGGGGCCAGTTTGGGGTCACTTTGAGGTCATTTGGTCCCTGGGGTCAGTGAAAGGCCACTGGGGTCTTCGGGGTCATTTGGGTCATTTTTGGGGTCGTTTGGGGTCACTGAGGTCAGTGAGGGGGCACTGGGGTCACTCTGGGGTCACTTTGGGGTCACTCTGGGGTCATCGGGGTCATTTGGGGTCATCGGGGTCATTTTTGGGGTCGTTTGGGGTCACTGAGGTCAGTGAGGGGTCACTGGGGGTCAGTGAAAGGTCACTGGGGTAACTCTGGGGTCATCGGGGTCATTTGGGGTCACTCTGGGGTCACTTTGGGGTCACTTTGGGGTCATTTGGGTCAGTTTGGGGTCATTTGGGTCAGTTTGGGGTCAGTTTGGGGTCACTTTGGTCATTTTGAGGTCATTTGGGTCACTGAGGTCAGTGCGGGGTCACTGGGGTCACCTTGGGGTCAGCGGGGTCATTTGGGGTCAGTTTGAGGTCGTTTGAGGTCATCGTGGTCACCATGGTCAGTTTGGGGCCATTTTGGGGTCATTTGGGGTCATTTGGGGTCAGTTTGGGGTAATTTTGGGGTCAGTAGGGGTCATTCGCGGTCATCAGGGTCATTTTGGGGTCATTTTGGGGTCATTTGGGGTCATCAGGTTTGGGATGTGACATTTGGGGTTTTTGAGCCCTCCTGGAGCTTTGTGGGAACATTTTTGGGAGATTTTGGGGTGATTTTGGGTTTTTTTGGGGGGGACCCAAATCAGCTTTACGGAGAGGTCTGGGGGGATTTTTGTGGAATTTTTGTGGAATTTTGGGGGATTTTGGGTTTTTCTGGGGGACCCAAATCAGCTTTACGGACAGGTCTGGGATGATTTTTGTGGAATTTTGTGGAATTTTGGGGGATTTTGGGTTTTTGGGGACCCAAATCAGCTTTACGGAGAGATCTGGGGGAATTTTGCGAATTTTTGTGGAATTTTGGGGGATTTTGAGATTTTTTTGGGGGGGACCCAAATCAGCTTTACGGAGAGATCTGGGATGATTTTTGCGGAATTTTTGTGGAATTTTGGGGGATTTTGAGATTTTTTTTGGGGGGACCCAAATCAGCTTTAGGAGAGGTCTGGGATGATTTTTGTGGAATTTTGGGGGATTTTGGGGTGATTTTGGATTTTTTTTGGAGCTCGGAGCTCTGTGGGGAGGTTGGGGGTGGATTTTGAAAGCGATTTTGGGGCGATTTTTTTTGGGGGGGGGGTTGGGATTTGGGGTTTCCGGAGAGGCTGGGAGGGATTTTGGGGCGATTTTGGGGATTTTTGGGGGCTCACCTGGAGCTTCATGCGCAGGTCAGTGCAGGTGGAGAGCTGGTCCAGGCGCCCGCGCGGCCGCTTCCACCTGGCTGCAGTAGCGGCCGTAGAGCAGGAACCTGGGGAGAGACACCCAAAATCTGCCCAAAATCTGCCCAAATTTATCCAAAATCTGCTCAAATCCACCCAAAATCCAACAAAATCCAACAAAAATCCAGTAAAATTCAGAAAAATCCGCCCAAAATCCACCTGGCTGCAGTAGCGGCCGTAGAGCAGGAACCTGGCAGGGGACACCCAAAATCTGCCCAAAATCTGCCCAAATTTATCCAAAATCTGCCCAAAATTCACAGACATCCACTGATATCCTCACAAAATTCACCCAAAATTCGACAAAATTCACAAAAATCCACCCAAAATCCACCTGGCTGCAGTAGCGGCCGTAGAGCAGGAACCTGGGGCCAGACACCCAAAATCTGCCCAAAATCTGCCCAAATTTATCCAAAATCTGCCCAAAATTCACCCAAAATCTGCCCAAAATCCGCTCAAAATCAAAAAAATCCGGCTCAAAATTCAAGAAAATTCACAAAAATTCATCCAAAATCCACCTGGCTGCAGTAGCGGCCGTAGAGCAGGAACCTGGGGAGGGACACCCAAAATCTGCCCAAATTTATCCAAAATCTGCCCAAATCCACCCAAAATCAAAAAAAATCCGCTCAAAATTCACAAAAATTCACCCAAAATCCACCTGGCTGCAGTAGCGGCCGTAGAGCAAGGAACCTGGCGAGGACACCCAAAATCTGCCCAAATTTATCCAAAATCTGCCCAAAATTCACCCAAGATCTGCTCAAATCCACCAAAATCCTCACAAAATTCAACCAAAATCCGGAAAAACCAGCCCAAAAATCCACCTGGCTGCAGTAGCGGCCGTAGAGCAGGAACCTGGGCAGGGACACCCAAAATCTGCCCAAATTTATCCAAAATCGGCCCAAAATTCACCCAAAATCAAAAACAATTCGCTCAAAATTCACAAAAATTCACCCAAAATCCGCCTGGCTGCAGTAGCGGCCGTAGAGCAGGAACCTGGGGAGGGACACCCAAAATCTGCCCAAATTTATCCAAAATCTGCTCAAATCCACCCAAAATCAAAAAAATCCGCTCAAAATTCACAAAAATTCACCCAAAATCCACCCAAAATCCACCTGGCTGCAGTAGCGGCCGTGAGCAGAACCTGGCGGGGGACACCCAAAATCTGCCCAAAATCTGCCCAAATTTATCCAAAATCCAACTAAAATCACGCAAATTCACCGAAAATCCGCCCAAAATCTGCCCAAATTTATCCAAAATCTGCCCAAATCCACCCAAAATCCAACTAAAATCACGCAAATTCACCGAAAATCCGCCCAAAATCTGCCCAAATTCACGAAAATCTCAACAAAATTCACGGCATTCCATCCCAAATCCCTTGAAATTCGCGGGAATCCGTAAAAATCCACCGAAATCCAAAAACATCCATCCGAAATTCACCGAAATCTCCTCGAAATCCCCTCAGGACCCCCAAATCCCCCAAATTCCCCAAATCCCCCTAAACCCCCAAGCCCCAAAAATCCCCTTAAACCCCCCAAATTCCCTTCAGGACCCCCCAGGAGCCCCAAATCCTCCCCAAATTCCCGAAATCCCCAAAAAATCCCCCAAGCGCAAAAATCCCCTCAAGACCCCCCCAAATCCCCCCAAATTCCCCCAAATCCCCTTCCAGGACCCCCAAATCCCCTAAACCTCCCCAAATCCTCCCCAAATTCCCCCAGTCCCCCAAATTCCCTTCAGGACCCCCAGGACCCCCAAATCCTCCCAAAATCCCCCAAATCCCCAAAAATCCCCAAGCCCCAAAATCCCCCTCAGGACCCCCAAAATCTCCCACAAATCCCCCAAAATCCCCTAATCCCCCCAAATCCCCTCAAATCCCCCAAATCCCCTTCAGGACCTCCCAGGACCCCCAAATCCTCCCCAAAATCCCCCAAATCCTCCCCAAATCCCCAGGACCCCCAAATTCCCCTAAACCCCCCCTAAGCCCCCCAAATCCTCCCCCAAATCCCCCAAATTCCCTTCAGGACCCCCAGGACCCCCAGGACCCTCTAAATCCCTCCCAAATCCCCTAACCCCCCAAATTCCCCTAAATTCCCCAAATTCCCTTCAGAACCCCCCAGTCCCCCAAATCCCTTCAGGACCCCAAATCCCCCCTAAACCCCCCAAATCCTCCCCAAATCCCCCAAATCCCCCTAAACCCCCAAATCCTCCCCAAATCCCCCAAATCCCCATAAACCCCCAAATCCCTTCAGGACCCCCAAATCCCCCTAAACCCCCAAATCCCCCAAATCCCCCAAATTTCCTCTCAGGACCCCCAGGACCCCCAAATCCCCAGAGCCCCCCGTACCTCTCCTTGTACTGCAGGAACAGGGGGCAGAGCGCGCCCGCCCCCCAGCGCCCCCGCAGCTCCCCCAGGAACCGGCGGTGCAGCTCCAGCAGCTCCTGCGGACTGGGGTTACTGGGAGCACTGGGAGGGGCCGGGGGGCACTAGGGAAGCACTGGGAGAGGGTACTGGGAGCACTGGGAGGGGCTGGGGGCAACGAGAAGAGGGTACTGGGAGCACTGGGAGAGGCTGGGGGGCACTGGGAAGGGCTGGGGGGTACTGAGAGAGGGTACTGGGAGCACTGGGCAGAGTTACTGGGAGCACTGGGAGAGGCTGGGGGCACCGGGAGAGGGTACTGGGAGCACTGGGAGAGGCTGGGGGTACTGGGAAGCACTGGGCAGAGTTACTGGGAGCACTGGGAGGGACTGGGGGAACTGGGAGCACTGGGAGAGGGTACTGGGGAGCACTGGGAGGGGCCGGGGGCACTGGGAGCACTGGGCAGAGTTACTGGGGGGCACTGGGAGGGGGCTGGGGGTACTGGGAGCACTGGGAGGGGTTACTGGGGGCACTGGGAGCACTGGGCAGGGTTACTGGGAGCACTGGGAGAGGCTGGGGGTACTGGGAGCACTGGGAGGGGTTACTGGGAGCACTGGGAGGGGTTACTGGGGGCACTGGGAGGGGCTGGGGGCACTGGGAGCACTGGGCAGAGTTACTGGGAGCACTGGGAGGGCTGGGGGGGTTACTGGGAGCACTGGGAGGGGTTAATTTGGGTTAACTGGGGAGTCCTGGGAGAAGTGTGCAGGGTCACTGGTGTCACTGGTGTCACTGGTGTCACTGGTGTCACTGTCACTGGTGTCACTGGTGTCACTGTCACTGCTGTCACTGTCACTGCTGTCACTGTCACTGGTGTCACTGGTGTCACTGGTGTCACTGGTGTCACTGTCACTGGTCAGTGTCACTGGTGTCACTGGTCAGTGTTACTGGTGTCACTGGTGTCACTGGTCACTGGTGTCACTGGTCAGTGTCACTGGTGTCACTGGTCACTGTTGTCACTGGTCAGTGTCACTGGTGTCACTGGTGTCACTGGTGTCACTGTCACTGTCACTGTCACTGGTGTCGCTGTCACTGGTGTCACTGGTGTCACTGGTGTCACTGGTGTCACTGTCACTGTCACTGGTGTCACTGGTCAGTGTCACTGGTGTCACTGGTGTCACTGTCACTGGTGTCACTGGTGTCACTGCTGTCACTGGTGTCACTGGTGTCACTGGTGTCACTGGTGTCACTGTCACTGGTGTCACTGGTGTCACTGGTGTCACTGGTCAGTGTCACTGGTGTCACTGTCACTGGTGTCACTGGTGTCACTGTCACTGTCACTGTCACTGGTGTCACTGGTCAGTGTCACTGGTGTCACTGGTGTCACTGGTCAGTGTCACTGGTGTCACTGGTGTCACTGGTGTCACCTCCACGTTGATGAACACGCTCTCCATGTCCCACTGTCACTGTCACTGTCACTGGTGTCACTGGTGTCACTGGTCACTGCTGTCACTGTCACTGGTGTCACTGGTGTCACTGTCACTAGTGTCACTGGTGTCACTGTCACTGTCACTGTTGTCACTGGTGTCACTGGTGTCACTGTCACCTCCACGTTGATGAACACGCTCTCCATGTCCCAGTGTCACTGTCACTGCTGTCACTGGTGTCACTGGTGTCACTGGTGTCACTGCTGTCACTGGTGTCACTGTCACTGGTGTCACTGGTGTCACTGGTGTCACTGGTCAGTGTCACTGGTCACTGTCACTGGTGTCACTGGTGTCACTGGTGTCACTGGTGTCACCTCCACGTTGATGAACACGCTCTCCATGTCCCGCGGGGTCAGGAAGTGCCGCTTAGCGGCCGCAGGAAGTGCTGGGGACAGGAGGGGACACGGGGGACATGAGGGGACAGGAGGGGACACCAAAGGGACACCAAAGGGACACGAGGGGACACGAGGGGACAGCGCCTTACTGGGAGCACTGGGAGGACACCTCTGCTCCCAGTGTCCCCAGTGTCCCCAATCCCCCAGTGTCCCCAGTGTCCCCAGTATCCCCAGTGTCCCCAGTGTCCCCAGTGTCCCCAGTGTCCCCAGTATCCCCAGTGTCCCCACCTGGCAGATGGACTCCAGGGTCTCCGTGTACCCAATGTCCCCAATGTCCCCAGTGCCCCCAGTGTCCCCAAATCCCCCAGTGCCCCCAGTGTCCCCAAATCCCCCCAGTGTCCCCAGTGTCCCCAGTGTCCCCAGTGTCCCCAGTGCCCCAGTGTCCCCAGTGTCCCCAATGTCCCCACTGTCCCCAGTGTCCCCAGTGTCCCCAGTGCCCCAGTGTCCCCAATGTCCCCAATGTCCCCAGTGTCCCCAGTGTCCCCACCTGGCAGATGGACTCCAGGGTCTCCGTGTACCCAATGTCCCCAATCCCCCAGTGTCCCCAATGTCCCCAATGTCCCCAATGTCCCCAGTGTCCCCAGTGTCCCACCTGGCAGATGGACTCCAGGGTCTCCGTGTACCTCTCCTCCGTCTGCCGCGGCTCCTGGAGGCAGCAGAGCCGCCGGTCCACGGGCGCCCTTCTGGGGACACCGGGGACACTTGGGGACACCCGGGGACACTCTGGGGACACCGGGGGACACACTGGGGGCACTCTGGGGACACCCGGGGACACTTGGGGACACCCGGGGACACTCTGGGGACACCCGGGGACACTTGGGGACACCCGGGGACACTCTGGGGACACCCGGGGACACTTGGGGACACCCGGGGACACCAGGGAACACCCGGGGACACACTGGGGACACCCTGGGGACACTCGGGGACACCAGGGGACACCAGGGGACACTCTGGGGACACTCTGGGGACACTCTGGGGACACTTGGGGACACTTGGGGACACTTGGGGACACCCGGGGACATTCTGGGGACACCCTGGGGACACCCGGGGACACTTGGGGACACCAGGGAACACCCGGGGACACACTGGGGACACCCGGGGACACCCGGGGACACTTGGGGACACCAGGGGACACCAGGGGACACTCTGGGGACACTCTGGGGACACCCTGGTATTTTTTTATGTCCCGGGAATTTTTTTTTGGGTGGCCGGGATATTTTGGGGTGCCCAAACTATTTTTGGGGTGCCCGGGCATATTTTTGGATGTTCTGAGTATCTTTTTGGGGTGCCCCAGCTACTTTTGGGGTGCCCCGGGTATATTTTTGGATGCCCGGATATTTTTTTGAAGTCCGGATATTTTTTTCCCTGCTCCAGGTATATTTTTTGGGGTGCCCGGGTATATTTTTGGGGCTCCCCGGGTATTTTGGGGCTCCCCGAGTATATTTTTTGGGGGGTGCCCGGGTATTTCTTTTTTTTTTTTTTTATCTCCCTGGGATTTTTGGGGATGCCCGGGTATATTTTTGGGGTGCCCCAACTATTTTTGGGGCTCCCCAGGTATTTTTGGGGAGTGTCCGGGTATATTTTTCGGGGGTGCCCGGATATTTTTTGGGTGTCCGGGTATTTTTTCGCTGCCCGGGTGTATTTTTGGGGCTCCCCAGGTATTTTTTGGGGCTCCCGGGTATTTTTTTTGGGGGTGCCCGGATATTTTTCTTTGATGTCCCGGATATTTTTTTTTGGGTGCCCCAGTTATTTTTGGGGCTCCCCGGGTATTTTTGGGGCTCCCCAGGTATTTTTGGGGCTCCCGGGTGTATTTTTGGGGGGTGCCCCGGGTATTTTTTTTGATGTCCGGATATTTTTTTCCCTGCTCCGGGTATATTTTTGGGGCTCCCCAGTTATTTTTGAGGCTCCCGGGTATATTTTTGGGGTGCCCCAGTTATTTTTGGGGCTCCCCGGGTATATTTTCGGGGGTGCCCGAATATTTTTTTGGGTGTCCCGGGTATTTTTTTTCGGCTGCCCGGGTATTTTTTGGGGCTCCCCAGGTATTTTTGGGGGTGCCATGGTTATTTTTTTTGGGGTGCCCCATTTATTTTTTTGGGGCTCCCCGGATGTATTTTTGGGGGTGCCCCGGGTATTTTTTTAGGTGCCCCATTTATTTTTTGGGGCTCCCCGGGTGTATTTTTGGGGCTCCCCGGGTATATTTTTGGGACTCCCCAGGTATTTTTTGGGGCTCCCCGGGTATTTTTGGGGCTCCCCGGGTATATTTTTGGGGCTCCCCAGTTATTTTGGGGCTCCCCAGTTATTTTTTGAGGCTCCCGGGTATTTTTGGGGCTCCCCGGGTGTATTTTTGGGGCTCCCGGGTGTATTTTTGGGGCTCCCCGGGTAGGTATTTTTGGGGTGCCGCTCCCACCTGCGCCCGGGGCGCTCCACCCTCATCAGGTCCTCGTAGACGTCGCCGCCCTCGTCGCCCTCGGGCTCCACGCGAGTCGTAGAGCTCCTCGTCCTCCTCGGCCGTGTCGCTGGGGGGACACGGCTGGCGACACCCTCCCCACCCCGGCCCCCAAAATCCTGCGGCGCCCCTCCCCCAAAAAAAAAAAAATCCCCGGATGTGTCCCCCGAATGTCGCCGCTCGTCCCCAAAAATCCCTCGGTGTCCCCAAATGTCCCTTGTTGTCCCAAACGCCTCCCAGCGACCCCAGACCCCTCCCAGTAGCTCCCAGTAGCCCCAGTACCCCCAGTAACCCCTGGCACCCCAAAATCCCCTGTAGCCCCCAAGACCCTCGTTAATGTCCCCAAAAGTCCCTTATTGTCCCTGAATGTCCCTTATTGTCCCCAATGCCCCCAAATTATTCCAGTAGCTCCCAGTAGCCCCCAGTAGCCCCCAGTAGCTCCCAGTACCCCCAGTAACCCCTGGCACCCCAAAATCCCGAGACCCTCGTTAATGTCCCCCAAAAGTCCCTTATTGTCCCCGAATGTCCCTTGTTGTCCCCAATGCCCCCAAAATTACTCCAGTAGCTCCCAGTAGCTCCCAGTAGCCCCCAGTAGCCACCAGTAGCCCCCAGTAGCCCTCCCAGTAGCTCCCAGTAGCCCCCAGTAGCCCCCAGTAGTCCCCCAGTAGTCCCCCAGTAGCTCCCAGTAGCCCCAGTAGCTCCCAGTAGCCCCAGTAGCCCCAGTATCCCCCAGTAGCCCCAGTAGCCCTCCCAGCAGCTCCCAGTAGCTCCCAGTAGCCCCAGTATCTCCCAGTAGCCACCAGTAGCTCCCAGTATCTCAAGTAGCCCTCCCAGTAGCCCCCAGTAGCCCTCCCAGTAGCTCCCAGTAGCTCCCAGTAGCCCCAGTGCCCGCTCACTCGATGAGGTCGGACAGGCCGCTGTAGATGTCATCGTCCCCAACGCTGTCCTCGGACGGGAACGGCCTGGGGGACACGGCCGGACACACTGACCGCTGGGACGGACACACTGACCACTGGGACGGACAGACTGACCGCTGGGATGGACACACTGACCGCCGGGATGGACACACTGACCACTGGGACGGACACACTGACCACTGGGACGGACACACTGACCACTGGGATGGACACACTGACCGCTGGGACGGACACACACTGACCACTGGGATGGACACACTGACCGCCGGGATGGACAGACTGACCGCTGGGATGGACACCAGTGACCACTGGGATGGACACACTGACCGCTGGGACGGACACACTGACCGCTGGGATGGACACACTGACCACTGGGATGGACACACTGACCACCGGGACGGACACACTGACCGCTGGGATGGACACACTGACCGCTGGGACGGACACACTGACCGCTGGGACGGACACACTGACCACCGGGATGGACACACTGACCACTGGGACGGACACACTGACCGCCGGGATGGACACACTGACCGCTGGGACGGACACACTGACCGCCGGGATGGACACACTGACCGCTGGGATGGACACACTGACCACTGGGATGGACACACTGACCGCCGGGATGGACACACTGACCACTGGGACGGACACACTGACCGCTGGGATGGACACACTGACCACTGGGATGGACACACTGACCGCTGGGACGGACACACTGACCGCTGGGATGGACACACTGACCGCTGGGATGGACACACTGACCGCTGGGATGGACACCAGTGACCGCTGGGACGGACACACTGACCGCTGGGACGGACACACTGACCACTGGGATGGACACACTGACCACTGGGACGGACACACTGACCACTGGGACGGACACACTGACCACTGGGACGGACACACTGACCGCCGGGATGGACACACTGACCGCCGGGATGGACACACTGACCGCCGGGATGGACACACTGACCGCTGGGACGGACACACTGACCGCTGGGATGGACACACTGACCGCTGGGATGGACACCAGTGACCACTGGGATGGACACACTGACCGCTGGGATGGACACACTGACCACCGGGATGGACACACTGACCACTGGGATGGACACACTGACCACTGGGATGGACACACTGACCGCCGGGATGGACACACTGACCGCCGGGATGGACACACTGACCACCGGGATGGACACACTGACCACTGGGATGGACACACTGACCACTGGGATGGACACACTGACCGCCGGGATGGACACCAGTGACCACTGGGATGGACACACTGACCGCTGAGATGGACACCAGTGACCACTGGGATGGACACACTGACCGCTGGGATGGACACACTGACCGCTGGGATGGACACACTGACCGCCGGGATGGACACACTGACCACCGGGATGGACACACTGACCACTGGGATGGACACACTGACCGCCGGGATGGACACCAGTGACCACTGGGATGGACACACTGACCGCTGAGATGGACACCAGTGACCACTGGGATGGACACACTGACCGCTGGGATGGACACACTGACCACTGGGATGGACACACTGACCGCCGGGATGGACACCAGTGACCACTGGGATGGACACACTGACCGCTGGGATGGACACCAGTGACCACTGGGATGGACACACTGACCGCTGGGACGGACACACTGACCGCTGGGATGGACACACTGACCACTGGGATGGACACCAGTGACCACTGGGATGGACACACTGACCGCTGGGATGGACACACTGACCGCTGGGATGGACACACTGACCGCCGGGATGGACACACTGACCACTGGGATGGACACCAGTGACCACTGGGATGGACACACTGACCGCTGGGATGGACACACTGACCGCTGGGACGGACACACTGACCGCCGGGACGGACACACTGACCACTGGGACGGACACACTGACCGCTGGGATGGACACACTGACCACTGGGACGGACACACTGACCGCTGGGATGGACACCAGTGACCACTGGGATGGACACACTGACCGCTGGGACGGACACACTGACCGCTGGGATGGACACACTGACCGCTGGGACGGACACACTGACCGCTGGGATGGACACACTGACCACTGGGATGGACACCAGTGACCACTGGGATGGACACACTGACCGCTGGGATGGACACACTGACCGCTGGGATGGACACCAGTGACCACTGGGATGGACACACTGACCGCTGGGATGGACACACTGACCACTGGGACGGACACACTGACCACTGGGACGGACACACTGACCACTGGGATGGACACACTGACCGCCGGGATGGACACACTGACCGCTGGGACGGACACACTGACCGCTGGGATGGACACACTGACCACTGGGATGGACACACTGACCGCTGGGACGGACACACTGACCGCTGGGACGGACACACTGACCGCTGGGATGGACACACTGACCACTGGGACGGACACACTGACCACTGGGATGGACACACTGACCGCCGGGATGGACACACTGACCGCTGGGACGGACACACTGACCGCTGGGACGGACACACTGACCGCTGGGATG
The DNA here is from genome assembly GCA_034336685.1 of Luscinia luscinia. Taxonomy (NCBI): domain Eukaryota; kingdom Metazoa; phylum Chordata; class Aves; order Passeriformes; family Muscicapidae; genus Luscinia; species Luscinia luscinia. The sequence continues at coordinate 7,188 of JAKWBO010000062.1, read as the reverse complement.
GACACACTGACCGCTGGGATGGACACCAGTGACCACTGGGATGGACACCAGTGACCGCTGGGCCGGACACCAGTGACCACTGGGATGGACACACTGACAACCGGGACTGGACACCAGTGACCACTGGGACTGGACATCAGGGACTGGACACCAGTGACCCCCAGGGACTGGACACCAGTGACCACTGGGACTGGACACCAGGGACTGGACATCTGGGACCCTTTAGAGACTGGACATCTCGGACCCCCTGCAGACTGGACACTGGGGACTGGACATCAGGGACTGGACATTTGGGACCCTCAGGACTGGACATTTGAGGTCCTCAGGGACTGGACACCAGGGACTGGACACCTGAACCATCAGGGACTGGACACTGGGGCTGAACACCACTGACCACGGGACTGGACACCAGTGACCACTTGGACTGGACACCAGTGACCCTCAGGGACTGGACACCAGTGACCACTGGGGCTGGACATCACTGACCACTGGGACTGGACACGAGGGACTGGACACTGGGGACTGGACATTTGGGACCCTCAGGACTGGACACCGGGGACCCTTGGGGACTGAACCATCAGGGACTGGACACTGGGGTCACTCAGGAGGGCACTGGACACCTGAACCACCAGGGACTGGACACTGGGGTCACTCAGGAGGGGACACTGGGGTCACTCAGGAGTGGACACTGGGGTCACTCAGGGACGGGACTGGACACTGGGGTCACTTAGGGAGGGACACTGGGGTCACTCAGGAGGGGACCGGACACTGGGGTCACTCAGGAGGGGACACTGGGGTCACTCAGGAGGGGACCGGACACTAGGGTCACTCAGGAGGGGACACTGGGGTCACTCAGGGACCGGACACTGGGGTCACTCAGAGAGAGGACTGGACACTGGGGTCACTCAGGGACGGGACACTGGGGTCACTCAGGGGGACACTGGGGTCACTCAGGAGGGCACCGGACACTGGGGTCACTCAGGGACTGGACACTGGGGTCATTCAGAAGGGGACACTGGGGTCACTCAGGCACCGGACACTGGGGTCACTCAGGAGGGGACACTGGGGTCACTCAGGAGGGCACCGGACACTGGGGTCACTCAGGAGTGGACACTGGGGTCACTCAGGAGGGACTGGACACTGGGGTCACTCAGCGACCGGACACTGGGGTCACTCAGGGAGGAGTGGACACTGGGGTCACTCAGGAGGGCACCGGACACTGGGGTCACTCAGGAGGGGACACTGGGGTCACTCAGGAGGGACACTGGGGTCACTCAGGGGAGGGACTGGACACTGGGGTCACTCAGGAGGGGACACTGGGGTCACTCAGGAGGGCACCGGACACTGGGGTCACTCAGGAGGGGACACTGGGGTCACTCACGTGAGCCCTTTGCTCTGCGCGATCGGCGTCCAGGACAGCGTCGAGAGCGTCTCGATGACCTGGGGACACAGAGGTGACACCGGGGGGGTGACACTGACCCGGGGCCCGACCCCCGCCAGGACAGCCGGACGTGGCGCGCACCTTGCCGAAGTCCTGGACGTCGAAGAGGTCGAAGGCGCCCGAAGAGCCGGTGCTTGGGCAGCCCGAACTTGTCGGCGCTTAGGCGGCCAGGAAGGTGCGGATGTTCCTGAGGCACAGGAACTGCGGCGGCGCCCGGCGTCACGGGGCCACCAGGGCCACCAGTGTCACCAGTGTCACCAGTGCCACCAGTGTCACCCCCAGTGCCGCCAGTGCCGCCAGTGTCACCAGTGCCGCCAGTGTCACCAGTGTCACCCCCAGTGTCACCCCCACTGTCACCGTAGAAATTGGGACCTTGATCTCGCCAAGCAGTCGCCATCGTCGTCACCGTTGTTGTCGTTGTCACCATTCCCTGTCCTCGTCACCGTCACCGGGCATTGTCATTGTCACACGTCCTTGTCCTCGTCACCATCACCGGCATTGTCATTGTCATCCGTCCTTGTCCTTGTCCTTGTCACCATCACCAGCATTGTCGTTGTCACCCGTCCTTGTCCTTGTCCTCGTCACAATCACCGCCACCGCGATTGTCACCATCACTGACATTGTCACTGTCACCCGTCCTTGTCCTCGTCGCCATCACCCCGGCATTGTCGTTGTCACCCGTCCCTGTCCTCGTCACAATCACCGCCACCATGATTGTCACCATCACTGACATTGTCACTGTCACCCGTCCTTGTCCTCGTCACCGTCACCGGCATTGTCATTGTCACACGTCCTTGTCCTCGTCACCATCACCGCCACCGCGATTGTCACCATCACCGGCATTATCATTGTCACCTGTCCTTGTCCTCATCACCATCACCAGCATTGTCATTGTCACCCATCACCGCGATTGTCACCATCACCGGCATTGTCGTTGTCACCTGTCCTTGTCCTTGTCACCATCACCGCCACCGTGATTGTCACCATCACCAGGTTTGTCATTGTCACCCTCATCACCATCACCACCACCATAATTGTCACCATCACTGACATTGTCACTGTCACCTGTCCCTGTCCTTGTCACCATCACACGCCACCGTGATTGTCACCATCACCAGGTTTGTCATTGTCACCCTCATCACCATCACCCCTACCATCATTGTCACCATCTCCGACGTTGTCGTTGTCACCCGTCCCTGTCCTCGTCACCATCACCGCCACCACAATTGTCACCATCACCGGCGTTGTCATTGCCACCCCCATTGCCACTGTCACCACTGTTGACGCTGGCCCTGCCATCATTGTCATTGTCACTTCACCCTTGTCATCGTGGCGATTGTCCCTGTCAGCCCTCAGCACCATCGCCACCATCATTGTCACCATCAATGTCACCACTGTCACCATCATCATCCTCATGGTCCCTTTGCCCTGTCACCCCCATTCACACCAGGCCTGCCATTGTCGCCATCAATGTCACCGTCATCCCCATTGTCCCCATCATTGTCATCACCCTCATCCGCACCCACCACTGTCATTGTCACCATCACTGTCACCATCAACGCCCCTACTGCCACCATCGATGTCACCATCATCGTCCCCATTGTCACCATCATTGTCATCCCCACATTGTCACCATTGTCACCATCATCATCATCCTCATTGTCCCCATCACTGCCGCCACCATTGTCATTGTCACTGTCACCATCAACGCCCCTATTGCCACCATCGATGTCACCATCATCGTCCCCATTGTCCCCATCACTGCCGCCAACCTCATCCACACCCACCATTGTCACCATCATCATCATCCTCATTGTCCCCATCATCGCCACCACCCTCATCCGCACCCACCATTGTCACCATCAAGGTCACCAATGTCACCACCATCATCATCCCCATTGTCCCCATCATCGCCGCCACCATCCTCCACACCCACCATTGTCACCATCAACGTCACCAATGTCACCATCATCGTCACCAATGTCACCATCATCATCATCCTCATTGTCACCACCATCATCATCCTCATTGTCCCCATCACTGCCGCCACCCTCCTCCGCATCCACCATTGTCACCATCAAGCGTCACCATTGTCACCATCATACGTCACCAATGTCACCATCATACGTCACCGATGTCACCATCATCATCATCCCCATTGTCCCCATCATCGCCACCACCCTCATCCACACCCACCGATGTCCCCATCATCCCCACATTGTCACCACCATCATCATCCTCATTGTCCCCATCACCACCACCACCATTGTCATTGTCCCCGTCGCTGTCACCATCAACGCCCCTATTGCCACCATCGATGTCACCATCAACGTCACCATTGTCACCATCAACGTCACCGATGTCACCATCATCCCCACATTGTAACCACCATCATCATCCCCATTGTCCCCATCATCACCACCACCACTGTCATTGTCCCCGTCACTGTCACCATCAACGTCCCTATTGCCACCATTGATGTCACCATCAACGTCACCATTGTCCCCATCATCGTCACCAATGTCACCACCATCATCATCCTCATTGTCCCCATCACCACCACCACCATTGTCATTGTCCCCGTACGGCTGTCACCATCAAGCGCCCCTATTGCCACCATCGATGTCACCATCAACGTCACCATTGTCACCATCAACGTCACCGATGTCACCATCATCCCCACATTGTAACCACCATCATCATCCTCATTGTCCCCATCATCACCACCACCACTGTCATTGTCCCGTCACTGTCACCATCAACGTCCCTATTGCCACCATCGATGTCACCATCAACGTCACCATTGTCCGCATCATCGCCACCATCCTCCACATCCACCATTGTCACCATCAACATCCCTATTGTCACCATCATCATCCTCATTGTCCCCATCACCGCCACCACCCTCATTCACACCCACCATTGCCACCATCATCCCCACATTGTCACCACCATCATCATCCTCATTGTCCCCATCATAGCCACCCTCCTCCGGCACCCACCATTGTCACCATCAACGTCACCATTGTCCCCATCATCCTCACATTGCCACCATCATCATCATCCTCATTGTCCCCATCATCGCCACTCCCACTGTCATTGTCACCGTCACTGTCGCCACCAACATCCCTACTGCCACCATCCATGTCACCATCATCGTCCCTTTGTCCCCATCAAACGTCATCAATGTCACAATCAAGCGTCACCAATGTCACCATCATCGTCACCAATGTCACCATCATCGTCACCGATGTCACCATCATCCCCACATTGTCACCATTGCCACCATCATCATCCCCATTGTCCCCATCACTGCCTCCACCCTCATCCGCACCCACCAATGTCACCATCATCGTCACCAATGTCACCATCATCATCATCCTCATTGTCACCATCATCCCCACATTGTCACCATTGCCACCACCATCATCATCCTCATTGTCCCCATCACCACCACCACCATTGTCATTGTCACCGTCACCATCAACGCCCTATTGCCACCATCCATGTCACCATCATCCTCCCCATTGTCCCCACCACCACCACTGCCATTGTCCCGTCGCTGTCACCACCAACGCCCCTATTGCCACCATCGGTGTCACCATCATCATCCTTCCCATCGTCCCCATCATCACCACCACCACTGCCACTGTCCCCGTCGCTGTCACCTCCCCGCCTCACCTGTGACATCTGTGGCCGGGGGCAGATGTCCCGCGGGGGCACGGCGCGCGGCAGGAGGGCGTTGAGCAGGTGGCACAGCAGGACCCCGTCCCGCAGCGCCTGCGCCAGGTCCACACCTGTCCCCCCGGCGGCTGCTGGCCCGGTGCCCGGCGGGCAGGACGTGAAGCCACCAGCCAGCGGGCACACTGCCGCCACGCCTCCATGGGGCGGCGGGTCCTGGCAGGGCGAAGCTCAGCCGAGTTGGGTCCTGGCAGGGGAAGTTCAGCACAGGGGGTCCTGGCAGGCGAAGCTCAGCCGAGTTGGGTCCTGGCAGGGGAATTTCGGCGGAGTTGGGTCCTGGCAGGGCGAAGTTCAGCGGAGTTGGGTCCTGGCAGGGTGAAGTTCAGCACTACGGGGGGTCCTGGCAGGGCAAAGTTCAGCGGAGTTGGGTCCTGGCTGGGTAAATTTCAACTTAGTTGGGTCCTGGCAGGATGAAATTCAGCGGAGTTGGGTCCTGGCAGGGTGAAATTCAGCCGAGTTGGGTCCTGGCAGGGCGAAATTCAGCGGAGGGGTCCTGGCAGGGTGAATTTCAGCACAGGGGGGTCCTGGCAGGGCCGAAGTTCAGCGGAGTTGGGTCCTGGCAGGGTGAATTTCTGTGAAGTTGGGTCCTGGCAGGGTGAATTTCAGTGGAGGCGGTCCTGGCAGGAGTGAATTTCTGTGAAGTTGGGTCCTGGCAGGGTGAATTTCTGTGGAGTTGGGTCCTGGCAAGGCGAAATTCAGCGCAGGGGTCCTGGCAGGGTGAATTTCTGTGGAGTTGGGTCCTGGCAGGATAAACTTCAACTGAGTTGGGTCCTGGCAGGGCGAAATTCAGCGGAGGGGTCCTGGCAGGGTGAATTTCAACTGAGTTGGGTCCGGGCAGGGTGAATTTCTGTGGAGTTGGGTCCTAGCAGGGCAAAATTCAGTGGAGTTGGGTCCTGGCAGGGCGAGGGATTCAGCAGAGATGGGTCCTGGCAGGACGAAATTCAGTGGAAGGGGTACTGGCAGGGTGAAATTCAGCGGAGGGGTCCTGGCAGGGGCGAAATTCAGCGGAGTTGGGTCCTGGCAGGGTGAATTTCAGCGGAGGGGGTCCTGGCAGGGTGAATTTCAACTTAGTTGGGTCCTGGCAGGATGAATTTCTGTGGAGTTGGGTCCTAGCAGGGCAAAATTCAGTGGAGTTGGGTCCTGGCAGGGCAAAGTTCAGCGCAGGGGGGTCCTGGCAGGGTGAAATTCAGTGGAGTTGGGTCCTGGCTGGGTAAATTTCAACCTAGTTGGGTCCTGGCAGGATGAAATTCAGCGGAGGTGGGTCCTGGCAGGGTAAATTTCAACTGAGTTGGGTCCTGGCAGGGTGAATTTCTGTGGAGTTGGGTCCTGGCAGGATGAAATTCAGCTGAGTTGGGTCCTGGCAGGCGAAATTCAGCGGAGGGGGTCCTGGCAGGGTAAATTTCTGTGGAGTTGGGTCCTGGCAGGGTGAAGTTCAGCCGAGTTGGGTCCTGGCAGGGTAAATTTCTGTGGAGTTGGGTCCTGGCAGGGTAAATTTCTGTGGAGTTGGGTCCTGGCAGGATGAATTTCTGTGGAAGGAGCTGGTGGAGGTGAGTCCTGGATAAATTTCTGTGGATGAGAGAGCGGAGATGAGATCCCGGTGGAGATTGGATCCCAGCAGAGATCGGATCCCAAATGGAGATCACATCCCACAGATCTCATCCCAATGGAGATCAGATCCCAGAGATCAGATCCCAGATGGAGATCAGATCCCAAATGGAGATCAGATCCCACAGATCAGATCCCACAGATCAGATCCCACAAATCAGATCCCAGAGATCACATCCCAATGGAGATCAGATCCCACAGATCAGATCCCAAATTGAGATCAGATCCCACAGATCAGATCCCACGGATCAGATCCCAAATGGAGATCGGATCCCAAATGGAGATCAGATCCCAGCAGAGATTGGATCCCAATGATCAGATCCCACAAATCAGATCCCAATGGAGATCAGATCCCACAGATCAGATCCCACAGATCAGATCCCAATGAGATCGAGATCCCA